>WBNO01009724.1:373254-429602 GCA_013400575.1 Peucedramus taeniatus
AAAAAAAAAAAAACCACCCACACCCACCTGTTGAACTATTGGGCCCAAGACAAATAGCAAATATTAGATCAAAAGAACCTGGTAGGGTAGAGGAGAAGTGATTTTCCCTTTATTGACTCTGGCCTAACTGAAACATGCTTGTTTTGTGGGATTACTAAACTGAATAACAATAGGAAGAGAAAATGATAACATTCTAGTAAGAAGCCTTTGTGCATGACATTTACAGTTGTATTTGGATCATATAGATGGACTAAAAGAACAAAGCATTAATTTTAAAAACCTCTATTTTTTTCCTAAATGAACTCACTGGTGGGTTGATTTTTCTGCAGATTCCTTCCTAAATATTAAAATCTAGAAGGGGAAAAAAAAAAAAAAAAAAAGGGGGAAAAAAAGGGAAAAGAAAAAAAAAAAAAGAAAATGCCAAATTATGCCTTTCCTATATCTGTGGAAGAGCTAAATGTTTCAAGCGTTAAAAGTTTCAAGCTCTCCTACAGACCACTACCCAGAATAATTTTACTAGTACATTGTTTCACTTGCAAGGAACATGCCTTTCTACTGCAAGAGTAAATCAATACCATTTTATAAATTGTATCAGTGTAAAAGTTCTTAGTAGCTGGGTAGTATATTGCCCTTTCTGGACAGATATAAGATCTATTATTACAGGTACCTTAATACAGATATACATGACTCTACTCTTATGGTGCTATGCCATATTTATACTAGAATTTTAAAAGCAACTTCATATTTTGTGCTATAAAAAGATGATCTAATATTATTTAATACTTGTGCTTCAGATCTCTCCCTCTTTTCTCCCACTCAGAGTGAAGAAGAGTTTAATATTCTTCCACCCACTGCTTGTCTTACTCATCTAAATATATAATTTCTTTAGGTCAGAGTCTTTTACTTAAAGTGAGCATGTGTGTATCTACATATGCTTTGTGCTGAGCAACCTGGGCACAGTGATAACTACTTGGGAAAAGCTGGTGAAGGGATGTACTGGCCTCCACCCCATTTAAATTCTTTAGTGCTGTTGAAGTAAACTCAAAAGATGCACCCTGGATGAATCATGGTCATGGGTTCAAAGTAAAATTTACTGAGTGAAACATGAATGTCTGATAAACACCCAAAGAAACAGTAGATAACTCTAATGGAAACTACTGTGCTTTTGGATCTTATTTAATCAGGGCTGCTTAGGAATATTATGATCATAGAAAAATTAATACTAGGGAAAACCTTAACCATAGACTAGCTGTATCTGGGCAGATATAGGTGCAAAGAGAAGTGGATATAGATGTAGTCTAGATGTAGATGACGGATATACAGATAGAAAGGGGGGCACTTTTCTAAGTGTTGGAAGCCCAAATGCTGGGATAAAGTATTGAGTCTCAGAGTCACCTGTGGCACAGGGAACCACCACACTGAAGTCCAGTAGGGAGCCTCCTAATCAAGTCAATTCAAGCAGCTTCAAGAAATGTCACTAAAACACATTGGCTGCTCTTCTACCTTAACTTCCTGATGCTGGCACAAGTGACTTAAAGCACTTGCAAGCTGAGGATATGAAAGGGGGAATGCGACTCTTGACTGGCTCAGTGACAGAGTTTGTCTGCTTTGGGGGATTGTTAATTATTATCCTCTTAACTGAATAACCTTCATGTGGAGCTTATCAGTCCAGGTAAGCAGACAGGCTATTGAGAGCAAAACTCTGCATCTCACTTTGACCTTCATTTATCAGTTTCTTTTTTAAAATGTAGCCCTAATGTGAAAGGTATTTATCCTATTCAATAATTGATTGCACACCACCTAATCTCTTGATGTTGGTCTAATCCATCCATGACATGGATTTTTGTTACTGTTGCCAATACTGGACTGTCTTTATTTATCACAGTCGCTCTCACTACATCTTCTCAGGAAGCCATTTCAATCAAGCAACCATTCTGATTTCCTGCATCCCAGGGTAACAAGAAATGCTTTGTTCTGACTGTATCTTTTTAAGCTATTTTGAGCCCTCCCACAAATTAAAGTCAGAGGAGCACTAACTGAGATGGTTTTCTGTATCATGGGGGAGCAGCACGAGCTGTTCACAGCATTAGGATGGGTTTTCAGTGGTGACTGGCAACTTCTACCTACCCTTCACGTTCCTCTCAGGACTTTTGTCAGCCACACAGGCTCTGCTCCCCACAGGGGTGGAGAGGACGTTGGCCAGACACCACAGTGCAGGATTCACTCTAGTGCCCCAATGGGGCTGAAGAAACCACCCTCCCAGAGGCAATAGCACACAGGGACTGTCCACCAGAGAGAGGGGCTGTGCTGTCCTCAGTTTTTCTCAGACAGTTCCCAGCTGGTCCTCAGTTCATTTTTATGTTTCCAAATTTGTCCTAAAATGTTCCCTGCAACTCAGAAAGGCACCATGGAACACCCTGGTAAACCACTAGAGTCTCTGTGCTGATTTACCCACCCTGGTCTTGCCATCCAAACCACGGGTCAGTGTTGAGGGGCTGGGAAGGGCAGGAGGGGTGGGAGGAGGGCAGAGGAGGGGATGCTTGGGTGAGTTTCCTTGTCTTGGGCAGGATTCTCCTGATTCTCCCTGACAGGTGCATCAAGTTTGAGATTTAGGCCTGATCCAGGAGCTCTTCTACAAAGTCTCACTTTATGAATAAAGGAAACAAATGTGTAAACTCTACTAGAAAAATTGGACTCATCAAAACATTCATAAAGCCATGCATATTTGCACACAAATCTAAAGACTTATAAAATCACAGCCTAAACCATTTTCCAAAGAAGTTCTCTTTAATTGGCACAAGGTGTTGAATTATGCAGAACAGATCTCAACAGAGATTTTTTTTTTAATATAAAGTTAATTACTTTATCTTGGTGTGCATGAGGAAGCACAATACTTTTTGCAGTGACTCTTTGTATCAGAGACAGCTAGTATCCATGTTAGTCTGTTCATGTAATAAAAATCAAATTGCATCAATTCCTTAACAAAGCACAGCAGAGGCTTCTCTTAATAGAATCCTTATTAGAGAATCAGATACAGCTATCTCCAAAGAAAGGATTTTTAAAAGGTACTGGGATTTCTGTGTAGTTTATTAGCTAAAGCAACACTGGAATTAGCTGCTGGGAGATGTCAGGTTGGAATAAGAACTGCTGGATGGAAGCAGAGGCAATTGGGACACCCTCTGCTGTTGACATGATTCAATGGAAAGTTTTTTATTTTATGAGCTGAGCTGGAGAGGTGAGAGGGGCAGAAGTGCTGCCAGTCAACATTTTGACTCTTCCTTTTCTATCTGCAGAGAGCTCCTAATGCATATGCATTTCACTGCCAGGCAAGACCAGGGCTGCAAACCAAAACCCATTCAACTCTGCAACCATTCCTGAAGCCCCAGCACAGGAAATATAGGGAAATGGGGAACTCTGGGGGCTCTGCTGTGACAGGATTTGGCTTTAGCTCTTCCTGTGCCCCAAAACCCAAACAATTTAACAGGCCAAATCTGGGCTTGAGAATTTGTAAGCAAGCAAGTGAATTTTGCACACCTTTGTTTTTGTGGAGAACAGTTCTCACAGGCTCATCCCTTGCCTGAAACTGTTCAGTTTGAGCCCTGAAGCCTGAGGATTGACAGCCCTTGTTTGTTGCCAGCCAGTGTAAGTGCCTTATCTTAGCAGAGCACACCCCATTGCTGTGGGACTCCTCTGGAGAACAACTAGCAGCAGCAATAATGGCAGCAGGGCCACGCTCAGGCTCTGGAGGAGCAGACCCTGTGTACATCTCAGAGCTGCTCTCCACAGCTCCCCAAGCCATGGCTGGGATGCTGCTGGCAGGAGGGTGGCAGGGTGTTTAGAGGCAGCTGTCAGGGCTGCCCAACCAACAGCCACTGTAAACCCTTCCTGGCAACTTCAGTACTTCAGAGATTAAGGTTTTGGAAATTCCAATTTGTGACATTTTAAATTCCTGGTGCCAGATCCCTCAGTCACCACTGTTTATGGTATTCTTGGCCACTGCCTTTAATTTGTTGGTCCATAATGGCCCTGCAGAGTTCAGTGTACACTCCAAGCTTGTGTTCAACGTGATGCTGATAGTAAAATGCCAGGCAGCACCATGGCACCCAGGGTTATCCTCCTTCCTGCAGCATCCTCTTGCTCCAGCACTCCAGAGCTGCTGAAGTGGGGAAAGTGAAATTGCTTCTAAAACATCCTGCCTCTTCAGAGTTATATTTTCTCTCCTGGCACGCTGCTATATAAAAGGTTTTACAGACCAGGACTTCAAAATGAAACTAGTTTTCCTCTTTCCTTTCTGGCTGTGGTGCTTTAGAAGTGCATGGACAACACCTGCAATACAGAGGAGGTTAAAGAGTCAACCAGAAAACTCTGTGAGGGTTCCAGGATTTGGAGAGGGGAGACAGCCAAAGGAAAGGAGTCGGAGCAAAGGCATTGCTTGCCAAAGCTGAGGGTGTTTTGAAACTGCTGTGGAGCTGGATCAGAGGGAGAAATGGCAAAAAGTTACGCATTCCCATCTCCCTTTTTGTCTTCATTTTCCAGCTAGACAAAAAGACTCTTTCTTTGCTTGGAGATCTATCAAAACCAAGGCAGGAGCAGCTACTGGTACCTGACTGTCACAAAATCAGAGATGTGCCAAGGTTGATGCTGAACCCTCATCAACTGCCAAACTCCAGAAAAAGCAGGCAAGATGCAGTTCAGCAGCACTTTCTGTATTCATTCCCTCTGACATGAGGTGTCTAACTGAGCTGTCACCCTCATGCCCTGCTACAATCAGCAGCACAGACGGGACCTTCCACAGACACGGTGTCTTGTGTGGGCTGAGTCACACTCCAAAGGATCCTAACTTCTGAAACTGTTCCACATGCAACTCTCTGGGAGTAGCAGGAACCTCCAGCAACTCTGTCCCTATCTCAGATCCTGAACAAAAAAAATCTGTGGCAGTGGGTGCAAAGATGCAGGTTTACAGATGCCTAACTTAACCATAAATTATCTGCTTAAATATGTGCCCTGATGAGCTGCACATGCCGTTTTTAAAGTAAAAAGCTACCTGTGACAATTTTAACAAGCCCTAGCTGTTAAATATGAGCATCATTAAGTATGCTTTAAAATGCCCAGAAGATAGCAGCAACATGACTTTTGGACAGATCCAGTTTCAACCCCTTCTCAGTTTGCACTGCTGGGACAAGGGCATCTGGTCCTGCCCTCTGAATTTTTGTTTCCCACCTACCTCAGGCAAGTGCTAGGAAAAAGTGTAAAGTGCTTGTCTCCAGCTTGCAGACATTTGAAGACAAGAGACAAGTTTAAGTGGAGTTTGGCATCTCGTGGGGTGAACTTTTCCTGGCAGCCAAAGCGATGATATTGAGTACTATCATTCTCTGCTGTACACATCTTTGCCTGACCTTATCCTGGACGCATCCCCTTTGACTTACTTCTTTAAAGAGCCTAATAGATTTTCTTTAGCTTGAGGCAGAGCAAACCTCTGCTGGATTGAAATAATGTAGAAGTATTAGAAAAGATTGGTGCTGGGAATTTTTTTTCCCCTCTTCCCCTTGCTGCACGATAGGAAGAAAATATATGACCCAAATCTGCCAAGCACTTTCAAAGGGAAGGAAGAAACACATGTGCAAAAGCATTAGAAGGCCACCCATCTCCCTTTAATTATACTGAGAATGCCACCATTGCTAAATGAATAGAAAATAAACGGAATAAGTATTAAATGATTATGGTTTCCCTCACATAATTCTTCTCATCTATTCAGCAGCAGATAGTTTTACAACATAAATAAATCTTTGGAGATGTAAACAACTCTGCGGCGCTGGGCCTGCGGTCTCCAGCACCCCCTGCAGCCCCCGGCCCACAGGACGGCTGAATCCCGGCACGGCCCCGCTCCAGCCGCGCTGGCATCTTCCGAGATTTAAAACGCTGAAATGCTCTTACATGCAGGGTTTAGTACTACTGGTTTTTCGCTGTGTCTTGGTCTCAGCCCTGCACAGAAGGAAGACTTGTTTTGGAGTCACGAAGGTTTGTGAAATGCGCTTTCTGTGGGAATCCCCGTTCCCCGCGGGGCCATTCTGCCCCCAGGGCCAGCGGCCTGCGGAACGGGCCGTAACTCTGCGGGGAGAGGGAAGGTTTGCAAATCCCTGTTATTTGGGAAGAAAAAAATAATTATCTAGATTTTTTAAGAAACGCGAATCTTTTCCCGAGGCTGGATATAGACTGCTACATTTCTTTCCATTTGTCTGCCTTCTTCCTGCTCTAGAGACACATTCCAGGTGCCAGCCCTGACTGACTCTACAGTGTGGACTAAAATAATATAATTATAATTATAATATAAATGATATAATTATAATATAAATAATATAATTATCATTATAATATAATTACACTCTGAAAGTTCTTGAATTTTCCAATTTAGTCCTTGATATGTTGACCAAATGGCTTTCCATTTCATCTCCACAGATCCAGCACCGACCTGCTTACCTTTTGAAACGCAGTAAGAGCATAAGACAGGGATCATATCCCTTTGAATTCACTAAACTGAATTAGAAGCGCAGTTCCTGCAGTCAGCTACACAGCATCAGGTACCCTTTGCAGGGAAACATCAGCGTGGGGACTGCAAAATCTTTAACCCAGTAAGAGTACAGAGCTGCACTGCCTCATACCACCAGGGCTCTGTCTCACCCTGCTGCCCATCAGAGATGCTCCCCACTTTGGTTTGACCCCTCTAGGAGAAGGACCACCTGATTGCAGAGCTGTTGGCTGCCAGTGAGCCCCTTTACTTTGCTGAAGTGCAAACATGAACTTCGACATATTTGCCTCAGAATCAGGATGGTTTGAGCCTGTTTTTTGCTAACACAAGAGGAAAGAAAATTTAAAAATTGTTCTTTTCTTTGCCGGACTGCTTCCCAGGCAGGTTTTGAGCAGAGCTAATCTGACACATCCCCACAGGCCTCCCTGGTGACAATTATGCGACAGACCCCTCTCATGTGGGGCATTTCAGACCACTCAAACATGCATCTGGGAAGAGATCTGTTTATATTGCATTTATATCCTTCTTTGCATCCCTGAGCTGCTGAGGGCTGCATGCCCCTCTCCAGCTGCCCACAGTCTCCGGCCCTTCCCTTCTGTCCCTTCTGTTGAGCACCTAACGTGACTTTTCTCCTCTGCCCTGTCCCCTTGTCAAGTCACCCTCCTGCAGAGCAGCTGCTGTTGGAGCAGATGTAAAACACTTCAGTAACACTCACTGATATTAGCATTGACACCAGCAGAGAGGAAATAAATTCTTTTCTGGGGGAGAAGCACAAATTACTTAATGCAGCAGATCAGAGCAACATCTGTAACAATGCTGGGAGAGAGCTGGTTTAATATCTCCTTGAATATAACACACCAAAAAAAAGCAGAGACACCTGCCCAGCAGAAGCCATGGTACAGCCTGTCCCAGCACACCATGTACAACCTGAGGTGATTCTTTCCCAGTCTTGCAGGACTCTGCTCATTAATCTAGAATCCATTTGTAATTCCATAAAACACTGCTTCCAAGGGCTTTTTCCATGACAATTACAGCTGGCACTAGCGGCACTGGAGAGGTGGCTGAGGCATGTTGAGATGGAAGGGCTGTTTGCTGATGTTTAATCAGGCACAGGTCACAGATCATGAAGTGGGGTGACAAGCAGCACCCAGCCATGATCAATCCCCTCCATTCATACTTTGGCACAAGCCATGCAACAGTCTGGCTGGTCAGTGGGAGGAGCAGAGGAGTTACAGTGGATAGGGAACCTAGATGGTGTTGGAGTGACTTGAAGAAGTTTCAGCTTCCCCCTCAAGGAAGAGAAGCTTCTCATGGCTATATGCATTACTCAACAGTCAAATCCCATCTGTACTCTGTACTATGAGGCCTTCAGCTACAAAACCTGCTTTGCCAATGGTCCTGGTTCCAGCCCAGATTAAAAAAGAAATGCTGGGATGGAGCTGTTGCACAGGGTTCAAGGACTCTGAAACACTTCTGCCTGAGGAGTGTCCCGTACTCTGCTGCTCCTGCACAGCTTCTACCCAGACAAATGGATTTACTCTGCCCTGAGTGACTTCTCCAAGGCAGGAGTGTGGCCAGTGACTTATGGTGGTCTTGAGCTGGAGAGGAATCACATCTCATTCCCATGCTATGTGCCAGGTTTTCTGTGTGTACCAGCCCTAGTAAGAGATTTTGACCTGCCTCTGAAATCTCAGGTACAAGAGGGATTCGACAGGAATCGGATGACCTAGTATGCAAATTATTATGTTCCTGACCTGGAAACTCCTCTTGTTTCTCCTTTGTTCTGCATTTGGGATGAAATCAATGAAAGCATTTCAGCAAAGTCAGTACCAGCTGCCCTGGTGGGAAATACCTTCAAAGGGTCCCTTTTGCTGGTGCTGCAAGGCTGAACACAGCTCAGGAAATAAGGAAACACATCAAATTTGGGAACTGCATCCGCTGACATCACCAGTAATTGGCCCACTGTCCCTTAGAGGAGTTCTAATGGAAATCTTGGCTGGGGATGGGAGTGTTGATGTGTTAATCACCAGAGCACACACCCGCCTGGATTGCTGGCCAGCTCTGTGGACAATATCTGCTCAGGTTATGGATTGGTGCACCATGTGCAACACAGAGTAGCATATCCAGGCAGAAAGAAAATAATGAATTCAACACAAAGAATCAAGAAACTAAACTGTTTAGATAACCTTAGGCTTTTTCTGCTAAGAAAATCAATATGGTTAGAAGCTGGGAAACTACCCATATTGCCAGCAGAGTGAGGGTGCAGAGACACAGAGAAACCAATATGAATGACCAAAACAGTTTTATTTCCTTTTCTATTTGCTTATGTTACATTTTTAACACAATACTAAGTGTTTCACTGTAGTTTACACCTATCTCTTAAGGTACCTTTGCCTGCAAAGTTCAATATTATTTGTATCCAAAATCTTGGTTGTCTCCTGTATATGAAATGCTACAGCCTTATGAGTTCCCTTCCCTTTTGATGATATCTGTTATTAGAGCACCAAAAATCTGGCATAGAAAAGACTGTGTCAACTTGCAGTTTCCCAGTGTGGGTAGTTTATTCTCTGTATTCCGTTCACACATTTCATGTCCTCACCCGACAGCCAACATGGGTGCTAATTAGCAGTTACACTCCTCCTGGCAGGTTGTGTGGGCACCCTTCAAGTAGCATTTGACATGAATTTAATTCACATCACGGATTAACTGCTTTGTTATTTGCATTGCAAAAACGCCATCAGGTCCCAGGTAGGGCTGGGACCCCAGGCCACAGAAGATGGAGAAGGACTGTGTGGAAAACGTAATTAGGTGTGAGGGCATTAATAGGCCCCTAACCAGCCTCAGCTAGGACCCACATCCACACCTTCCCCTGGGCCTGAGGATTCCACGTAAGCAAAGGCCAGGGGGTTCAACCCTTCCCCAAGCTGTGCTGTGGGTGTGTCTGTTCTCAGCCCTGCTGCAGAAGCTCTTTTCAGACCTGGTCCAGGGCTGTAGGTAGCATCTTTCCAGCCCTGTCTCATGGATGGTGCTTGGACCAAGGCTGCAGCCTTGACTCTGTCTTCTTTTGCTGCTGTGTACATTCTTTGCATGGATTCTGGACTTGATGTGTTGCCTTTCTTTATCTGGAATTGTTGATAGACCCTGTCATCTCCAATGCTGTGGCCTTCCTCTGGTGCTTCCCTTCTGGTGCCTTCTGCTCTTGCTGCTCTCTGATAACAAGAGAAGTGGGGAGGAAGAAGTGACAACAGCAACTCAGGGAACACTGGAGGAGCTGCCACTAAAGAGTGAGTGGACAAGGAAGAAAACCTATCCTCATGTGCTGCAGTGAGGAAGAGATATATTTGGTAGTCTTCATCCCACAGGATGGGCAGAAGGAAATGCTGGGACTATCTGTGGCTTCCTTACCACTCAGGTAAGCATCCAAGGAGGAGAAAGGGTGTCCACACCACCTCTTACTCCAGCAGTCAGTGGATGCAGTCAGGGCAGGCAGCCAAGGACAGCAGTGGGTTGTGCTTGCTGTAGATCAATCTTTGATCCTTGTCTAAAGATGCAGGGGAATCCCATCAGGAGTTGTGAAGCACCTGGCCTGGGGACCCATCTCTGGGTGTGCCCAGAGCCCCTCTGCAGTGAGACTGCCAGCTGTGGTTTAGCTGATCTCATGTCTCCCTCTGCCCAGCCTGAGAGACTTAGTACATGCTCCTGGTTTCCTCAGTCATTCCCACCTGATCTATGGCTGCACCATATTCTCTTTAGCAGTATAGGTATGCCCTTAAGTTTGAGATGGCATACAGAAAGAATTCTGATTAATGGAGGAGGAAAAACACCAGAGCAAAGAGCTCTTTTTAAGCAAATAACAAAATAATCTGTGGAAGAAGTTTGTTCCATGAGTGTTTTAAAGCTTATGCTGCAGAAAGGAGATGCCATTTGCTGCAAGCTTTATTTTTTTTTTTATCTTGGGAAGAGACTAAAGACAAAAGTACTAAGAAAAAATAAGTATCTACAGACGCTGAACAGTCAGGAAACAGTGAGATCTCCTCCCTTTCCATACTTTGTATGCCAAATGGCTACCAGTGCTTGTCAGCCTTGCAGAGTATCAGGGAGTGTAGCAGACTGAGTGTTCCAGCCATAAGGAGAGCCAGCTGGGCTGCCCCATAAGGCAGTGCCTCACTTAGGGCTGCTGAGCCATCTACATCCCCAGCACCAATAGCAGGTTGATGAAAACCAAGCTGGAGCCTCCCAACAAAACTCAGAGAAGGGAGTTTAAATTCCTTGTGGGGGTTTCTTTCTCATCTTGCTGTGTTGCCAGCATGGAGCCTGCATGGAGCTGCGTCAGCCCAGGTGGAATACTGAGTGAAACAGCTCTGCATGCTGTGGGAAGGAAAACTTCAGGAGATTTTTACTGATCAAGAAACCTTAGATTTCCCCCTGGGGACCAGGGATGTGCATACTGAGGTGTTGGATGAGGATATAATCTATAAAACTCTCATGCAAAGAGGTGTTTCTCTGTAAAGAATGAAGCGATGCTAAACAGTGGGAGATTAATCACTCCTCCTCCCCTTTCCTCCCACTTACCTCGTGGATCATTAGGTCTCAGGAAGGTTTTAATTCTGTGTGTACACGGAAAAATTGACATGAGTTTCACCTGACTGGTGACTAGGTCATGTTAAGATCTGTATCACAATCAACACTCATTAGTCCAAAACAGCAAAGAAACAACACATCCTACTGGGAGAGGAGGATATTTATCAAGTTAGGAGGCTTTTATGGGGGATTATCTTGACAGCTATACATACAACTCTTCCACAAGAGCTTCCACTAATATAAGCAGGAGACAGGGAAAACTGGTGTCCCTTGGCATCCCTCTCACTTAAGTGATCACAGCTTTATGTCCCGGGTTGCTTCCCTCAAGGAGGCTTTCCATCACAGGAGCTCTGGGGTGAGAATTTCAAAATGCCTGAATCAAAACTCTTTTTTAGTGCTGAAATAATGTCTCACTCAAATGCAAAGCCCCTGAGACTGTCCTGGATTGGATTTACTCCAGTCTGAGCCCACTTTGTGCCTGGAGTTATTTACTGTGAAGCTGTTGGGAACTGAACTTTCCCATGCAAAGCAACAGCTGTGATTCACCCTCAGTCATGTATTGATCTGATTTTGATCCTTTTTCATAGCAAATGCTCCTGAGAATCTATTTCTGTCCAGAAGAGATTGGGTTGTGTCTGCTCTTTATGGGTTAACAGTTGAATTCTTGTATTCATCTGCTGGTGCTTCAAGCAATGCTAATCTGTGCAGAGAACAGGGACAATAATATGGGATTTAAGGGATCAAATAAACTGAAGTAAAAATCAAGATTGCAGAGGAAAGATATTTGACTTAAATGTTTGAGCTAAGATAAAACTCAAAGGCTGAAACTTGCAAGTAAGAAGGGAAAATATTCAAATATAATCTTTATTTCTTACCCAGTATTTGAAAAATATGGTTTTTTCTGGTTTTGAAGCTTCTAGTTTTTATAGTATTGGTAATTAAAGTTAGAAATAGCTTAGAACTTAAAAAATCTTTAAAAGTAGTTTATAATGACTGTACTGGTCTTTTACAGAGAAAAAAAGAATCTGCTGCTTTCCTCCTCAGTTTGCCAAAACAGGCATCAAAACTCAGCCTTTTCCTCTGCAGATTAAATTAGAAGCAATATTTTACTCTGCCTATTCTAAAAGTGATTCCACTGGTAAATGCTTCCATGGGGGGGTGCAGTGAATTTTAAACAGTCCATCCTCTTTCTGTGAAAGAGGTTATTGAAGTGTATTACAAGCTGTTATCAAGTTTACAAAAGAGATTCACTCTAGAGTTATGGTGTTTTATACCAACTTTCAGCTTAAACTAAACTTTTATATCCAGAACATAAACTCCTGAATATGGGGTCTTCATAAAAAAAAACTTGTCTGACTAGAGGGTAAGGAGGAGCAATGGTATAATGCAATTTATAGCCTGCTCAGCTTGGATTTACACTTCATCACTGTACAATATCAGGAGCAGATGTTACAATGACAGTCCTTCTTTTTTTTTTTTGTTGCTGTATAAAAACAACACTTCTTATTCCTAAACCAGAACTGCTGTTTTCCTAATGGGACAGGTGGGGTAGCTCATGTTTCCCAGAAGTATTTTTATAAGCATAACCTTTGCAACAGCAACCCCTCAGATACCCCCAAGCCCCTTCAAATACAGGGGCATTCAAGATAAAATCTCTGGTTTTGACCTGTAAAATTAGAGATTAGAAGCACAGGAACATCAAAGGCTGAGCTTTCTTGAGACAAAGATCAAGCTATAGGGGTTCCAGAAGGTGTTTGGAAATGGAAGCCTATTTTAAAGAGGAGAGACAGGGTATTTGCCATGGGTGGAATCATTAAGGTTGGAAAAGGAGTACTCTGGCAAACACCTGCTCAAAGCAGGGCCAGCAGAAGTAATAAAGTCACTTTTTATTAATGATCCATGCAAATAAGTTAAATTTAAGAATTTTGCAGTGCTTTCTCAATGCCCAAATCAACCAGTTAATTGACAGATATGTCACTCTAATGCTGCCTGAATAGAAACTTTCTCACTGGATGACAGTGCAATGTGCATGTAACAGATAAACTAGAAATGTTTAAACCTTCTCTTGTCCCCTTGTGACCCTCCACCCACTTCCTTTTTACTTTGCTAATAGAACAGAAATTAGCAGTTGCTTTAAGGCATGTAATAATTATAAAAACACTCTGTTTTCAACCCTAGGTGTTTTTCTTTGGGGAAAACTAGTAAACATTAAAGTTTTGATCCTGTCCTGTGAAAGATCACAGGGACCAGATATCTTTTTGTTCTGTGCTTGTTCAGAGTCTGCTCTGAGAAGGGAGACTTTCAAATACAGAGTTCCCAGCATAAGTGGAAATTAAATAATGATATCAGGAATGTCTCCCAGTAATTTTCAAAAAACTGAATATGTGAGATTGACTGCAGAAAATGAGGTATGTGATTATTTCTGTCTTTATTCTTTATTGCTCTCTTAAAGTCTGCAAGGGTGAAGACCAGTCTCCTTGCACCACCTCTTTGTTGCTGTATAGATACTTTCCAGGCTACAGAACTACATTTCTTGCCATCTACCATCTTATAGCTCTGAGGAGAGGGCAACATTGGTAACATTAGCAATGAAATTCTTGGGTGAGACTGAAGCTTTCTAACAATTCAGCTGGTGCTCATTGTTGAGGTATCATTACCTACATAGCTGCTGGTGTTCTGTGCCACCAGCAAGGCCAGCAGGAAAACAATGACATTTAAAATATATCAAAAGCATTCTACTCTCTTTAGTTAGCTCCTGGCTGCAAGAAATGCTGTGAACTATCAGTGAACCCTGGCTAAGAGTTAATGCCTGCCATTTCATGCTTTTGGGCAGGCTCCCTGGTGTTTCCTAACAGTGCTCCTGGCCTTGAAAGTGCCAGATAATCCACACACTGAAAAGGGCAGTGATGGTGTCTGTTTGAGGAGGTCAAAGAGTGAAAGCACTGAAGGGAGAAGTTCAGACTGTTGCAAGAGATGGAGACTGAAAATATGCCCTTGTTTAATATTCTGTTATGTGCCAGTGTGTACCAAAAGGCACTTGCTGGGCATGACATTCAGAGCAAGGTTCAATTTGCCATGTCCTGGTTATATTGCCATTGAGACTTGACTGTGAAGCTTACAAACTCTGTACAACTAAACCTCAAAAACATTCAGCCTTCTGATTGTCAAATGGATACCCAGCCTGGCCTTTTATTGTTTGATAAGTCCATGCATTCTATCCTTTTGGCCTTGCAAAATATTTCCCAGGAATAAACTTCCTGCTGCCATTTTGGCTTGTCCAAATTGCATATGCATACACATGATTTTCAAGGTATTATTTAGAATTTTTAAAGTTTTCTAAGCATTAACTAGAGGGGAAGCAAGGACCATATGTGGTTATAATAAGAGTTTCCCCTGACTCTGTGTAATTTAGTGTTGGTCATAAACCAAAGCACCAGAATGGATCTTCATGGCATCTTTGATGCTGTCTTGTAAGCTGGGTGCTAAAGAACAGAGAAGAAGCTCTGGTTTTCCCTGTCACTTCCCCTCACTTTGTGGCTTTCCTTCTCCACAACTACTCTGCTTCCAACCTGACTTCCCACCAAGTCCTCTATGTATGCACAGTTTGTCACTCCATGATAATCTTGATGGAGGCATCAAGGAGAAATCAGCATGAAAGAAAGATGTAGGATGAGTGATTAGAAAATTTCTGGTGGATGGGGTGACAGGGTGCATCTCATAGGCAGGAATTTTTCTCCCCTCCCATAATTCTGGGGAACCCAGGACTTTCAATTAGGGCAGATGTGTTTTGTGTTTTCACACATCAATCTTTCATTGACCTTGCATCAATCATTCACTGGTTTGTGCAAATAATTTCTCCCAAACAATATTCTCCTGTCAGAAACAGGCACTGTCTTCTGCAAACCTGTTTGAATATTTCATTATTACCAGATGATGCTTTTTGTTGAGACTTTTTGTGTATTTTCTGAATGACATAGCAATATAATCCCTGTGCTCCTTGCCCTAATGAAGCTGGAAGGCCAAGGTAAACCCAGGCAGTGACAGGGGCTGTGTCCTAGAAACCTTTTCTTTGTAGTCTGTGCAGGGAGGAACAAAGGTAGCTGCAAACAGGGAGCCCTTGTTCACTGCTTGTTTGATTCCAGTCCAGCCAGGCTCAACCTAGCTGATGTCAGGAGTGACTAATTGGTTTTATAAATCCAATTTATACACATACAAAGCTTACTTTAGATACCTATTACTTCAGGCAAATATTAAGCCATAGGCTACAGCTCCAGTAGTTGTCAGACTGCTTGTTTTCTGAAGGTGCTACTGGAAGCTCTTTGTGCATGGTCCCTGAGAGGCCACACTGGCCCAAGTCTAGGTCAGCATAGATGAAAAGGGATTACGTGGGGAGAAGCTAAGCACAGAACTGAGGGCAGCTCTGGTGAAAACTCACCCACCCAACAACTTCTGAAAAGGAGGTCTAGCCAGCTGTGGGACACTACAGCAAGTTGGCTGACCTGAGTACTGAAAACTAAGCCTACCCAGAAAGTGCATCACTGATGCAGTAAACAGTAAATGCCAATGAACTGCTTAGCTCATGGCTTGGGCAGTATAGTGTTCACCCAGTGACGTAAACATGGCACTTAAAATGGAAGTGATTTTTTTTTCCTGATGACACAGAGGCCACCATTACTTTCTGTGATGGTAAACAGCTTCTGCAGGAACAGTGCTTAACTCAATACAGGTCTTTTCAAAAGTGCATCAACAGATTAAAACTACAAATTAACACCATGTTGCTGTGCTCCTGTAGTCTCAGATTTCCCCCTCAATATACAATAGTTCCTGCAAGTGTGTATCGAACTTTTTGTCTCTGTGCTCTCCCACCAGATTTCTTGGTGCTATGCTTTTGCAGTAGAAAAGGCTTTGAAATCAATTGCTGAAATGTAGTTCAGTTTATGGTTCATAAAGGGCTTTGAGAAAGCATTTTGTATAGAATGTGTAACATAAATAAAGGCAGCATATTCATTCCCTTTTCTTAGTTTTGAAATTATCCTATTAAGCTGGCAAAAGTGTCAAGTATGTAACTTAACTTAGTGAAGCCCTACCTACCAAGAGGCACTTAAGTGGATACTTAAAATTAAGCATGTGATTTAATCCTGCCTTATACAGTTCTTAACCACAGGCATAAGTCTCACTGGAGGCAAGGCAAGCACATTAAAGCTAAGTGTGTGCTAAGCCCTTTGTTAAACCAAGTCCTAACTCTGGTTATTTTCATATGCCTTTCTAATTCTGAAAAACAACAAATGTGCTACAAGAGGCAGTGACATCTCAACTTCTGTCCCCATTAAATAAGTTAAAAAATCATGAATCCTAAAGCAATTGCATTGCCATCAAACTACTTTTCTTTTATGATTAATCCAGAGTTTGATATGTCTTTCTATAGGATTAATATCTTAACAGCAAGGTAATAGGTAGTGTGACATTTAATCTCTTTGATTAAATTCCATACTAAAAATGTCCCATAAATAAATGAAACAATTGAGGCAATCATAAATTACCTTCATTGTTGCAAAGTGATGGATTTAGTGGTTACAGAGTGTAAAATCTCATGAGCTCATTAAAAGCTATAAGGGTTTTTTCCTTCCAGAGCCCTAGAAGACGTTGTGGCCTACGGCAGGTTTTCTCACATTGCTTTCATTTAATCAGTTGAAACCTTAAGAGGAAATAGAAGATGCTTTATATATGTGTCCATTTCATTTTCTACTAGAGATCACCAGATCCAAACAGGGTTTTGTATCTTGGGTGCCTCCTGTGGCTTCAGTACTGTGTGCCTAATGAGAGGGTGGTTTTTTTGAGGTAACAGCTAGAATGAAATTATTTCAAAATCTCAGTCTGCTTTTCAACTCTGGCGCTGACCTCCACTGAGACCTTGGGCAAGTCACAGAAGGCCAAGTATTCAAGAGCTCAGTATCAACCATCTATACTGCCAAATTACCATGGTTTGGATGCAGCCCAGCAAGCTGCTCTTTTGAGTATTTGCCTAAAAGCATCACAAGGGAGATGCTTATCTGAGTGTCCCTGAAAATCCATGTGCAGGTGAAGGTCTCAAACCTTTCAAGGCTCCACTATACTACTTAAATGCACCTAGAGGATTAATTTCTCCCTTTCCAAAATTAGCAAAAGGTTGTACCCAACCAGAAGGGCTTCACTTAGCATAGTAAGACATCATTTTCCTGTTCAATTAGAAACTTTTTACTACAAATGCTAAGACACCTTTTACCTTTCTGTTTGACTATAGCAGGTAAAAAAGTCAAGTGACAGGGGCAATAAAATGAACAAGACTCTCATCCAAATTGCTGGGGGTTTTAAGGGCTCTCATAAGAACTTTTCTGGCTCCTGAAATCTGTGCTGTCCCTTTGATTCCTCACAATGATCTTCCATGACATGAAACCCATCCTCCCACAAGAAGCACACATGCACAGGCTGCACCATTCCTCTGCTGAGCTGCAAGGCTGGGTATGGACAAGAGGCTTCTATGCTGTCTCACAGTGCTGTTAAAGAAAAAAAGAATTAAAATGGGATTAAGGATTCAAATGAAAGGCTTTCTGTAAGGGTGCATTTTTAATATAAAAGGCTAACAGCAGAAAAGTCCCCCATGGTGCAGTTTGTAGGATCTTCTAAGAGTTTAGCAAGATTAAGTTAATGTAAATTACTTGAGGAGTATCTGTGTAACCCACAATGAGGTTGGTTTTGCTGCACATTTACCAGATGAAATGCTGCATTTCAGAGTTAAACCTCATTCAAGTACCCATGAAAACAGCACAGCTGACAGTGCTGGGAGCATCAGGCTTCCTACTGGGGAATTACATGTAGTACCCATGGCATGGGTGTTCTGCACAGGTGGGCCATGAATGGTTTTGCTGTAGGTCTTTGCCATCAGCAGAGAGTGGGAAATTCCTAATTCTGCCTCAAAAAACAAACAAAACAACAACTAAAAAAAACCCAAAACAAAAACAAAAACAAACAAACAAACAAACAAACAAACAAACAAACAAACAAACAAACAAACAAACAAACAAACAAACAAACAAAAAAAAAAAAACCCCCACAAAACAAATAAGGGAAAAAAAAAACAACCAAACTTTCCCATACTGACCAAGAAATTTCTCATTACTATCTCAAGAGCTGCCCACAGCCTATCTCCCTTAAATTGTGGGAGGCCTGTTTTAGCAAAGATTCATGGCAGGCAGAAGCTTGCTGACAGGCCCTGATAAATCAATCAGATCTTGGATTGCTTTTTAAAAACTTCAGTCTGTTTTTCTGAAATCTGTTATTAAGCATGCCCTGTTCTGACCAGTTCCTTTCACAATGACCTCCAACATTGTTTTGTTGGAGAAGCTATAAAAGTAGAATGGGCTTAGGGCCAGGACCCTTGAAAAAATGCCTTGCTATAGAGGATGGCAAGGCCTCCAGACAGTGCAGGAGTGGCCCAGGACTGCATCAAAAATTCCTGTTAGTGGAGATTTAATAATGCTTTGGGAATGTATCCCAAAGGGTCCAAAAGGGAGGAAAACCATGACTTTGCATCCCTGTGCTTTGGGTTTCTTGTCTTTCTTTGTGTGCCACCATACTGTGGTTTATCACAGACTGGGCCAGTGCAATCCTGGATTACTATAGAAATCTCAGAGTGAGCCTCCAAACATGTGGATTCTTCATAAGCCTCACCAACCACTTCTCTTCCCTCACCCATGTTGGTCTGAGAGCCACAGGCTGTGGCTGGGGATGGAGATGTTTTGCATTCCCTACAGGAAATTTTTTAGATTTTTACACAAAAAACAAACATTTTTCACTATGACTGAATTTGATTCAAAACTCAACTGTCCATAGGGAGGGGAAATTCAGCTTTTTCCCACCTCCTTTGTTATTAAGCTGATTGTGCTCCAGGAAAGAACTAATAGGATTTAGAGGGAGCTGGTAGCTACCAGGGTAATTTCAGAAGTTTGTGACATGACTTGAAGAATTGATTGATTTACACTATCCCTTGGCAAGGAAGATAAGTCATGTGCAAGGAAAGAGGCAGCCAGGCATCTGAGGTCAATTGACCAGCAATCCTACAGTGCAGGGCAAATGAAGCACTTTCTTTAATAACAGGAATTCAGCCCTGCTTTCTTTGAAGCTGAGAGAATTGTTTTCAATGTGTTCTGATTTATATTATAAAGAAAGTACCCATCTCAGTGTCACTGTTGTACACAGAACAAACGACACAGCAGCAGCTCTTTTCAAGGCAAAAAGAAAACTGTTTATTAAAATCTGACTTCAATTTTATATCTTCCTGAAATGCCAGTGTCATTGAGGGTGACAGTGCCACCTCCGCAATGCCACTGGGCAACCCAACAGTCCATCAAGTTGCTTGTCCCCCATAAAAGAACGGAAACAATAAGTTATTTACATGAAGTGTGTGAGAAAGTTCTGTACAAGAATGTAAGCATCAGAAGGCTTTAGAAAAACTTGAAAAATCAGGGCGACATCTCAGGAAGCTGAGTTGAGTAATTCAGACCAAAGCAAAACACTTCTGACTACTTTAATATTTGTTTGGAAAATAATAGTTTAGAATGAAACAGGCAATTTTTTGATACAACTAAGTCTTGATGATTGTTGTTTTCAATTTGCATTTGTTCTAGTTCCTTTTTTCCAAACAGACTACTTCACCTTTGCTGGTAATCACAAATTAGCTCTAAGTGTAGTCCTTGCAGCAAACACAGCACTCCTATTCCATTACTCACTTTCACTCTCCCCATGTACCTTTTTCAACCTCATGCCATCATGTGGCCACTTTTATGCCCACGTGCATTTTAACAAGTGAATTTCCAAAGTTTGTATGGATGACTATTTACAGGAGCTCCCTTGTTTCCCCTCACTCTTTGTACATCTATCAAGTCTGGTGCCCTATTTGTAGGTATTTTTACCTATAACATATTTCACTCAAGAAAACTGGAACAGTCATAAGGGCTATCACTAGAGTCACCCTAAAGCAGAGGGTTAGTAGTTTTTCAGGTAGACTCTGAATTTGTATTAATATTTAGGGTTGATATACAAGTTATTCTCTGTAGAGTTTTATGGATTCTTTTTTTTTTATTCCCTTAAATACTGCAAAATGTATCTCAGGTTGGCTGGAAGAGCTGTTCAAGCTATCACCCTGCATATTTATTTGATTTTTCTTCTAGAAGACCATAACTGAACTGTAGCAGATTTAGAAAATGAGCTGTAAAACAGAAATCAAAACAGGGAGTTCTGGCATTGCAAGCAATGTCCTGCTTGAGCTGGAGGCTTGAAAAATGAGTGAAAGCTGCAGATCTGCTGCCACATACATTGGGCAACAACTAAGCAGAATGAGAATTCAAAAGAGGGATTGAGCTAGGGAGAAAAGGGATTTACTGGATGTATTTCAGTGGACCAGGACATAGGATTTGATGGCATCCTAGGATTGACCCCAGCACTGTAGACAGCCTTGAAGACAAACACAGTGTTTCTGTCGTGTATTTGCAGTAGGCTCCAGTCATAAACAGAGGGTATTTTTAGGGTTGACAATATATATTGATAATACTTGGCATTAACCTGCCAAGTTGAGAATTACTGGTGCTGGAATCTTTGTCTGTTTAGTTAAGGAGAGAACAGAACTAACACAATCTGATTTCCCCAGCCATTCACACCTTCACAACGAAGCCTGAGCTTCTAGTGCTCCTGGTCCCATTGCTGTGTAGGCTTTCTTTAAACTATCAAGTTCATGTGATAAATAGGTTTGAGGAAATCTCTTCATTTCAGTGGATCCCATGAGCAAAAAAAAGTAGGGCTGTATATATGAAATAAAGTATTAATTCTGAATTATTTACTCAGCTCCACTTACTTGTTCTCATTTCCTTCTTTTTCACTTAAACTAGATCATTCATCTTCTCTTCCTTCCTTAAAGATATTTCAAAGGTTTTTTAATCACTTTACACATATCAAATGCTGTTAGATACCATGATCATACTTCTGTTTGGGATGCCTACAAATAATATTATATACATTGAAGTAAATAAACCTCATTACCTTTATTAACTCCATTAATCACAGTTAATAATGTAATGAAGTCTATTTTAACATCGCTGTCTGAGATTTAGGACTAATTGATCTCATTATTAACTTTTGTGGAATTACAATCATCTTGAAATTTATCCCTCAGTACTATCAAATTTTATGTGATGTCAACATTTTCCTATGATATTTTGAAACATAAATTCAATGAAAAACATTGATTTTGGAAGCATTTTGAAAGGTTTTGAGTTTGATGGCACAAGGGCCTTAGAAGTAGAAGGTGAGGAGGACTGGAAATTGAAGGGGAAACTACAGAGAGTCAAACTTCTCTTCACTTGCTGCACTCTACCCTCCATGTGACAGAGGTGTCACCTGTGCAGCAGTGTCCCAAATCTCAAACAGGACTCAACCACCCAGGAGCCAGGTCTGACATAGAGATATTGAGTTAGAGGCACAAAGGCTTTACCTCACTACTCCTCCCAGGCTGCCTTGAATACATTCATGCACTTGGATCTCCACATCTGGGGGGTTGCAAGAGGGTGTTAGCAGACTAATGTATTAATCTATTTATTGACTGCACTAAAACAGTTTTATTTAGCAGATTGTAAAGGTCTGACATGATACAGTTAATTCTATACAGAGCCAGAGAAAAGATTGTTTTATTTTTCTTAAAATGCTATTGCTTTTTTTGGTGAAATGTTGACAAAACCACTATATTACATTTCCTGAGCATTTTAAAATTTAAAGCAACACCTCTAATGTTACACTATTTTCTATTTTGCTGCTTGGGTTTTTTTTCCATATATCTCCCATTCTGTTTTCTGGCATGGATTAGAATTGGCAGTATCTAAAATACCTTGAAAAATATGTCTTCCAATAAATCTTTGCAGTTGAAAGCAGGAATACCCAGTGATATAAAAGAGCCAGTTTTGCAGTTAGACTTGATAAGTATCTATTCACATTAATACATACCAGCCTTCTGTATGAGGTACCCAAATCTTTCTCAAGCACAGCAGCCTTTCTGCAGAGTTTTTCCTATTCCCACAGCATGAAAACAGATCAGTTGTTCATTTCAAAAGTGCTAATCCTAAATAAACATAGTTTCTATATTTTGGTCTCCAGTTATAAAATGGTAAATGTCTATGTTGGGTTTGAGGTCAATCGGTTTGAATTTTTTAAGAACCAAAGCCTGTAGTATCTCCAGTGTGGCATTCCCTCACTCAGGCAGCCTTAAATCCCTTCCCCATTCCTCATGCATCACAAAATAAGACATTTTTATTCCTACATAATTACATAATTACCAGGCAGAAAGATTCAGGAAAAAAAAAAAACGCGGGGGGATGGGAGGAAGTCACTTTAGAGCTCTGTCTAGTGAACTGTCTGAGCCTTTCCATCAGTTCCCTTTACTGCTCTGTGGTTAACTTCCCAGGTTTCTTTCAGTGACTAATGCTGGATATTAGTTTAATGGGTCATAGTTATTGATTGGATCATAAATACAGAAATCCCACCCCTGAAGCTTAAAAAAAATCCCTCAGAGCTATTCAAGAGGAAAGTAAAACTCAGCACAGCAACCCAATATAGTATGCAACTGTTGGCTTTCCCTTGCCAAGAGAGCCTTTCCTGACCCTGCTGCACTTCCCCTATGTGAAAAGGGTGCTTATTTCCTCAAGAAATCCAGATTTTATAATATCTTACACCAAATTATATTTCCTTTTTCTTTGGAAGGAAGGGGGATCCAGGCTGAGGCTATGAGTACAGGTCACTGGAATGACTTAGAATTTTTTAGAATTATAAAAATCATCAGTTTTGCCAGGTGTCAGTGGCATTTCTGTTCTAGGGCAGTCTGGTACAACTTCATTATTGCAGTGCTTTATTGGAGTCTTTGAGGGGTAACTAAGGAGCTATTTACATTGACCTTTACTACACTGGCCTGGGGCTCAGAACAACATGGCAATATTCCTTGCCAGTACAGCTCTGCAGAGATACCTCACACTGCAGGAGGCAGGAAGGAGGCAGACATTGCTGGTCCAGAAATGGCCTGAAAGTTTTTCAGGTCCAGTGACTCAGAGGCTCAATGTGCACCAGTGTTTGCTTGTACACCTTGCTCCTGCTCTGCAGAGGTGCTGAACTGCCACGTGCTGCAATGGAGACCCCTGCTCATTCAAAGTTTTAAGACTGACATTGTAGACCTTTGTGAAATCTCAGTCTCCAGGACTGCATTTTACTTTGATTTGTAACTTTTAGGTAGTATTTGATCACATTCATACATCTTCTCTTTAGAGCTGTAAAAATGAACTTTAAAAACAAGTGAATACTGAAGCTCACTGTGCTCAAGTGTGGAGTCTTTAAAAGTATTTCAAGACTCAAAATCCAGAATGTGAGTAGTACCAGCTGAGTTGGATTGTTAATGCTCTTTTTCTCTCACTATAGATTTGCTCAGGTATATTCATTGTATTAGCTACTTGCATCTGAGTTCCACTTCAAGGAAATATGAGTCTCTTAATGAAATATAATTTCCAGGGACAGGTCCCCTGTCTGGCATGTGTCAGGAAGGATAAGCAAGAATGTTCATATTTTTGCCACACTTACTCTTCTCAGGACTTTCTGGGAAGGAAGAAAATCTTAGCCTTTCCTTCCAAAATCCTTGCATTTCAGTCACATATAGACACACATTAGAGGGATGCAGTGTAAAAGAAAAATGCTATCCATTTCTTGTAACTTTATTTAAAGCTTTCTTTTCAACACAAAGTTTCAGGATGTTTTCCCATTCAGAATCTGAGCCAGCCATATTAGCTTTCAGACATGTTCAGATGAGTTTTTATCCTGTGTAATAGAATGAAAACCTGAGTATGATGTGAAGGGCTCAAGAACTCAAAATTAGTTCATTGTACTTTGGATAAAGCAAATTTCAGATTCAGGATGAAGGCACAAGTCCAATACAGCTTGAAAAGATTTATCACCTTAACAGAAATGTAAAAGAACTTCCTGAATCACAAAGTTTAGTCCCCTGCTAATACCTGCATGATATAATCCCTTAAAAAAAAAAAAAAAGGATTTACTTTAAATGGACTTTTATTTTAAAAATTATAGTGGTACTTAGTAAAAAGGAAAAGACTGAAAGTTTTTCAGTCTGACACAAGTCCTGGCACAAATAGGTAAACAAGTCTTAAAACAGAAAATAACAGCTTTAGTGATCTTCTGTATGAAATCAAGGTCACTGAGGAATTTAGGGAGTGCAAAGTGAGAGGATCAGTCACATGCCCAGCAGAAGCAGAGAGGAGCTTCTGCTCTCCTTTATTCTAACTGGAGAGGAATACAGGCAGTGGCACAGGAAAAGACTGTCTGCAGTGATAAAGCATCCTGTAAACCTTGTAATTCTGTGCCTCCTGTGAAGTATGCCAGAACTGCTGCAGAAGCAGCACAACCCAGAACTGACTGACACTTTGCCAAGGAAAGGCGCAAGCGCAGGAATGAAAGGGTTGCCATCCTCTCCTCACAGCTCAAATGCCTCACAGAGATAAAGGTTACCATGAGTAACAAGTCTCATTTCCCAGGGAGAGAACATGCAGCACCACAGCTCCTCACATATGGAAAGTGGTAGTGGAGCAGTGGGCTGGGTGCACACACAGGCTTCGAGATTAGCAGCAACAACAGAGCTGACTTCCCTGCTGTCACAGTGCCAGCTGCAGAAGTTTCATGCTGTTCCTAACTGATCTCTCAGTAAATCTTCAGGAACATGGGAGGAAAACTGTACTCTGAAAAATTATGCACCCTGCAAACAGGAACCCTTGCTGTGTCATTTCAGAGTGCTTTGAAAATGCAAAAAATAGTAGGCTACAGGATCAAAAATAGTATTGGCTTTGCCTGGGAGAAATTCCGAAGTCCTAAGGTCATCAGAGCTACTTTTTTCTTCAGAATTTGCCTCAATCCCTTGTATCTACTTAATTAAACTGAAATTATCAAGAAACAATTGCTTCTGAATCCCAATTTAACTTCCTAATGGAATATGAGTCCTTCACAAAAATTAAAGCATGAAATAAAAGACACACTTCATTAAATGTTTAGAAGCTTCAAGAATAGATTATTACACGAGGCAGAAAAAACAATCCTGCATTTTACTTAGTATTCAATATTTCACCTTGAGCATCTTATAATAATTGATGTCTTGCTAACAATTAGCCAGCAAGGCCGTTTTTGATGTGCAGAAGTTGTCACTTCTGTTGTCACTAAGTTCCTGACTAAGTTGTCACTAAGTCAGGAACACTGAAGGTGATTTGATCATTCTAGGATTAGTGAGGAGGTAGGTGAAATTACTCTTCTTGTGTTGTTGCCTGATACCCAGATATAAATCTAGTTGATAACAGATGCCCTCTGCCCTTGCTCTCCACAAGTTCAAAAAAAAATCCATGAGTAAAAGCAAGAGCATTTCAAGACTTCCTTGTTGAATGTTCTACATCTCTTTCTGGCTATTTTGCCATCATTAATTTTCCTTATAATAATACTCTGAGGCTTTTTGATGTGTGCTGGTAACAGTGTTGATATTTCAGGGATGTTTTTGTTCTTTCTGAGCAGCACTTGCACAAAGTCAAGGCCTTTTCTGCTCCACACTCCACCCCACCAGTGAGGAGGCTGGGGGTGCACAAGAAGTTGGGAGGGGACACAGCAGGGACAGCTGATCCCAGCTGACCACAGGGATATCCCATCCCATATGACACCATGCTCAGCTCATAGAGCTGGGGGAAGTAGGACAGGGAGATATCCAGAGTGATGGAATTTGTATTCCCAAGTCATCGTTACATGTGACGGAGCCTGGCTGTCCTGGGAATGGCTGAACACCTCCCTGCCCATGGGAAGTGGTGTATGAATTCCTTGGTTTGGTGCCCTCGTGTGCATGGCTTTTGCTTTGCCTATTAAGCTGTCTTTACTTTTGACCCTGGAGTTTCCTCACTTTTATTCTTCCAATTCTGTCCCCCACCCCACTGTGGTGCTTAATTGCTGACAGGGGTTAAGCCATGATAAATACTTGCACTTTCCTCCCTTCTTCTTTCTGTCTTTTTGTCTGTCCACCTATTAATAGACTGACAGGATTAATGTAATGCTTGATTGACTGCTTGTTGTCAATCAAGCCTCTCTGACTTAACAACCGAACAGTCATTTAGGTAGCAAATTCTCTCATAAATAGGAGGTGTAATGGAGGGAAGGCTCAATTTAGCCTCCCAAGATTTGTCCTTATAAAAGAGGGGACAAAAGTGTTGCTTCTGATTTCAGCTTTGTTTTTCTATTGTTTTTTTTTTTTTAATCCAGAGTATCCCTGTTAGCCATTTATGATGTGCAGTTTGTAGTAGCCGATGCTCCCCACCTCTCCCACAGGCTTAGTGGCACTTTTCCTTTCCCAGGTAGGGAGATAGAATTTCTTCCTGGTTTTCACGAGTGCCAACCCCTCGGTATCCTGATAACCTGGGCAGCTGCAGCAGGGAGGGGAGCAGGCTGTTTCCATCCCGCCTTTGCCTCTCTGCAGGAGGCTGCGGTCGCATTCGTGTGCGCGTTGTGCCATCGCGCGGTGCTGCTGCTGCACTGCCCTCGGCATCCCTGGAGCTGCCCTGAGCCCGCCCGGCTCAGACCATCCCCGTCAGCGCTGCCTCCGAGCCCGCTCTCCTCCCTGGGAACGGCTGCTGCTGCTCCAAGGCTTCCCACAGACCATCAGAAACTCCCACAGAGAAATTAGTGAGCGGCCAAGGAAGATGATGGGATCTGCCTAGAGGACTAGCGCCTGTCCTGACTCCCAGAAGAAGCAAAATGGGGATTCATTTTTGTTCTCTAGAGCTGTCTTCACTTGAATTTGGGGAAGATACAGGGAAACTGTATTGGGTTTTAAGCATTCTTTACACTATCAAGTGATCAGCTCTTGTCAGGTCCATTGACATCAAGGACGTAGGGCACACAGTTGTCTCTTGCACTCTGTCTTGGCTGGCTTGTGCTAAATTCTGAAAAACTTTCTAGTGCTTCTTGCTATGTAAGTAATGGCAACATGAGTGAGGTTAGAGACTCAGAGTTAGAGGTAGAAAACACATGTCAAATGGCAGTCTAGTATATTTTCTAAATTGCATTATATTTTCAAGTAGGTTCTGACACAGGATAATCTCATTATCCTGATTTTCTGTAGCAGCAAAGTTTGCAGGACTGCAAGTATCTCTACCATTCTTTCCTTCAGTTTGAATTTGTTTGACACAGTGGAAGTTTCAAAGACCTGAAATTCCCATACATTTTGCAAAAATAAGAAAAGATCAGAGAGGCTCTAGTAGAGCTTTTACCCAGAATAAAGAGTGGAGCACAAACTGACCCTTGATTAGACGTCAAAGTATGCACTTGAGAGAGCAGCTGGAAGACATAAGTCCATAGAATCACCATCTCTTTTTGATATGTTACTTGCAAAATGACATGTTATTCTCCCCTATGCATGCAGAGACAAAGCAACATAAAGTGAACATCACAATTGCTTCTCTCACTGCTGCAATTTCCCAACAAGTCATTTTATAAGGTCATGGCAATACTCTGAAATTGTTAAAATGGCATCTGGGCTGCCTTTTGATCTAGAGGATTCCATTATCATTCCTTTTTTACAGTTTATTGTAGCAAGAAAGCACAGACCCTGAAAATCTATAATCCAATATTTGCTTCTCAGGAATATTTATATTCTTATAAATATACAAAGAAAGAATTATTCCAGATAAATAATTTGTACTATAAAATAGCCTATGTAAGGCCAAATCCAGATATCCATGTTTCTAATGAAGTACAGTCTTCTGAGTGAGTTGTCACAGTAAAGCAAACAAATCAATTTTAGAATAAAAATTCCTATTACCTATAGATAGTAGGAAAATCCTTAAATCAATTCAGAAGAAAATGCTCCAAAAAAAGGGCATGAACAAAACCACACACCAGAAAGAGGTGACATATTACTAGAAGATGGAAAAGGAGCCAACTGTATCAAATAATTCTGCACTGCTTTGATTACTCTTTTTTTTTTATTCAGGTCTTTTGAATCATAGGTTTGAGACCCATGGTACAACAGGAAGCACATGCCCATGCCATATGCAAGCCAAACTAAGTTATACCTCTAGAGCTATACCTGTTCCCCCTGGCTCCTTTAAACTCTTCCTTCCTGCATTAATTGTCTTCATGAAGTTTTTCTTAGAGTCTCTGTTCTCTCCTTATTTTTTCCAAGTGATGAGGGGCTAAGGAGTCCATGACAGATAGCAATTCAGTCAGCTCTATTTTAACTACTTTTCACTTCTAGCTTTATTTCATCTTCTCAATTTCATCTGCCTTTGACTCCCTGAAACAATTCAGTTTAGCTTGAAGATTTTTTCTTATTATTAATACAATGGCTCATTAGATTAATCTCTGCTTAAAATTCATGTCCTTCTCTCTCACCTCTGAGAGACAACCACTGAAAAGCAGCCTCCTCTGATGTGTATTTACTGGCTGTTGAAGGTCACTTTCTGAAAAACCTATTTCCTTCCCCAAAAGTCCAAAGATTCAGGATGAATGGATGATATCCATATCCTGTCCTCTTCCTTTATAGATTGTTGTTTTAGATTTAAGGGTTTGGGGTTTTTTTTTTCAATCAAAGGAGATTTAGAAATGCTTGCAGGAATTCACTATTTGTTATTCAAATTGTCTGTGCCACTGTCTTGACAAAGCAGCTGTGCTCTGAAAATGATGACATTTATACCCCTCTGGGCTAGAAAAGGAAACTTCTGTCCAGGCTACACAGATCTCTAGTGACATTAAAAGAGATTTTCATGAAGTGGAAGGCAAACACCATTAAAAGCTGTAATTTTTGCTCTTAAGAAATTATGCATATTTAACCAGATGTCTTTGAACTCATGCCACCTAGTAAAAAAACAAACAGCTTTTTTGAGAATTTGAGGATTATTTTACATGAGAATTTAATTTGTTTTAAAGGAAATGAATATGGATGAGGATATTTGAATAGGTTTGGTGTGTTTGTCAGTCACAATTGCCAAGCAGGGACTAATCTTGGTGATTAGTACGGGTAGTGATAAAAAATATGCTTGTACCCAATGTGCCTCCTGATTGGCAGTTTATTGCTCTTAGAGGACCAGATGTCAAAAGCCATATGCTAATATTCAGCACAGAACAATCCTCTGGTTTACACTTTAAAATGCACCATCATCATATGTCAATATTCAGCACAGAACAATCCTCTGGTTCATGCTGTAAAACGCACCGTGGTTGTCACTGCTGAGCAGCGAGCGAGCAGCAGCCCTGAAAGACAAGAGCCCTTTCAGGCAAAAGTAGCATTTGCCGCAGCAGTTGGCAGAGGGGAGGCGGGGGCTGCTGGGGCTGCTCCAGGCTCTGCTGCCGACTCCTGGCATCTTATGGTGACCATCAGGGAAGGGGACATGAAATATTTTACCTAAACTGCACTCCGTACTTATTTAAAGCAGGAATTATTTTCTCTTTACACAGCATCTGGCATAGTGTGGTTCTGCCTCATTACTGGAGGTGCAACAATGGAGTTACTAAATCAGAATTTAAAAGTGTGTTACGTGAGAAGTGCATTAAAAAGAAAATAAAACCTTTGGATATCAATGACTTAAAATGTCTTGTGTTAATATAGGATTTGAGTTCATGATCTTCTTGAGCAGGGGAAGTTTATATTTTACTGGAATGATGAGTTTTGAATACAGAATTAACAATGAAACAAAAAACCTCTATTAACTGGTTTCTTTAAAAATAGAAGTGCAAGCAAAAGGGGGGAAAAAAAGCATGGAGGGAAAAATACACCCTTGAAGCATTTCACTTACATAAAAACAAAGCCAGCTTCTGCCTGCAGTTAAACCTTCCAGCCCCAGAAGTCAGTGATACAAAGTTTGACTAAAGGCAGGATTAGGATAGGTTCGTTCTGGTACCATTTTCCATATGCCAAATATATTAACCAGAACGATTCCAGGTAATGTTAGTCAGAATGCTACAGAAATAATTGCCAGAGCCATCAGCATTTGCTGTCCACCCAATCAAACCACAGGGACAGCAATGGGCAGGTCTCTCTGAGGACAAACCAGGCTGTAGAAATGCAGAGAACCAACGAGATTTCCAGTCCCTGCCAGCAATAAGCAAACCCACCAAGCCGTTCTTAAAGGCAATGGTGTTCTGCAACACACTGCTGCAATTTCCCTAGCATTATTCTGAAGTTTCAATTCCTTCTGATTTGATAGTTGCTGCAGAAAAAAAACTTCTATTTCAAAGATCAGCTGAGTTGAACAGCACTCACAGTAGCTGGTCTTACAGGTGGTTAACCTCATTTTACATCCCATTCTCTTGTACAGAGACTGAAACAAGCATAGTTTTGTACCTGCGTAATTCCATCTCCAAATGCATCTCCCACCACAGCCTAAATGGAAAGTGTGTCTTTGAAACATCTCCATTCCAGGCCATACTTTGATGCAAGATGAGAATTACAAAAGCCTTACCAAAAAAAAAAAATCACTTGAGTTTTTTTATTTAAGAAGAATACTCGGGTTTCAGTGTGTAGGAGCCAGAATTTCAAACTTTCGGAAAGTCTGTCTGGAGTACAATTAAATTGGAGAAGATACTCAGTGATAGTCCTGTTCCTGAAGAGCTGTATTACATCTGGCATGAGCCTCCCCTTCACTCTGGGCTTTGGAGAGTTCTATCTCATTCTGAAGGAGAACTGACAATATGCTCTGGGTGAAAGAGATATTAATCCAGCTCTTATGCTATTCCTCTCTTATTTTTTTTCTCAAAGTAGAAATATGCTGAGGTCATATGCTTCTCCATAATGATCCTCTCATTTGCACCATTTAATGAAGTACTTTTCACGAGTTCTGTAATCCCACACTGATTAAAGAGGGCTTAATAGACCATTACATCTCCCTTGTGTTCCTCTTGGAAGGTGTCATACACAGGGAGGACTGAAAAGGAAGGAGCTTGATGGGGGTAAATGAGCTTTTGGAGACAAATGGCCCTGTGTATCTGTAGGAGACAGTGTTTGAGGACAAAGGTGTGTGTTACATGCTCCATAGAATGTAGATTATGCTTATCTTACTGTTGTTCTCTTTTTGTTTTTAGCTTTGTTGGGAGAGGATCTTGGCAGAACATGCTGGAAGGTCCTGGGCTTCAGAGGATGCTGTTGGAGCAAGAGGTATTGATCATTGTGACAGTGCTGTTGGGGTTGTGATGGCTTGTGATGGTTGTGATGGTTGTGAGGTAAAAACAGACTTATAATGGCACCTTCAGAGAGTGCACATACTCCTGTACAAGTGAGTCTCAAAAAGTACAACTTTTTACTGTGCGGCCATGGAATGATGCACTGACAGTCTTTTACAGGGCTTTGAACCAGAGCTGGTTTGCAGCCTGCCAGCTGGGAAATGCAGGCAGAGTTGGTATGCAAACCATGAGCCCCAAATTATTGATGTGCCCTGTAACACCTTAGTTTTAATGTATTTCTTGAGAGCTGGTTTAATATTTCAGTAAAGGCTTTGACAAGGGGAAGCTTCAGTAAATTTCAGACTCATCTGCTGTCTTAGTCTGGTGAGCAGAATGGCTCTAATATGGTCTGATGATTTGTAAAAACTAGTCTTGGGCTGCCTGAATTTTTCCAGTGTTTTTCAGTCTGATAGTTTTATTAACTGCTTTTCTGGTACTGCATTATAAATCCATTAATTTATTTGGTTCAGGCTGTAATACTGACTTGGTGAGTGGTGTTCTACAATCCTGGCTTTTAAGAATAGTAGCTAAAGAGTTTATTGAAAAGAGTAACAAAACTACAGTGGTTTGTTTGTGGGCAACCAAACTTCTGTAAAGGATGTAGGCTAAAAAAGGGGTCTTTTTAAATAAGTAGGATCACTGGTAGTTTGTTTTTTTTTTTACAAAGGGGGAGAAAAGTCAGCCAGGATGAAACTTCATAATGGTTTTCCTGTCACATAAATGAGAAATGCTGAAGCCCTCTCCTATGTATTACTAGTCCCTTAACAAAATTATTTATGATTAGGATGAGCTCTACATAGACACAGATATTTTTCTCATATGCTTTGGTAAGGTGATTAAAATGAATGACTTAAAATGTCCAGAGCATTGCACTTCAAGAGAGCCCTGTCCCTGAAAGTGGTTTACAAAGTCACTTACAATCTTGCTGTGAATCATAATTGATTAGCTGCTTTAAGCACCAAAATATTTATAAGAATCTAGCTGAAAATCATGAGCTGTCAAGATCGAAAGGGCTGAGGGACTTCTGAATTGTCTGCTATTAGATTGGATCAAACTTTTTTAGGAGGTAGGAATACAGGGAACCATAACTGCACACAGATAATTATCTCTAGGGATGTTAATTAATTTCTGCCTGCTAAAAATCACTTGACTTTGGACTTAACAGAGATGAAACTTCCCTTTCATTTGTTACAACACCATACATTCTGCAGCATTAGCACTAATATAATAGACATGCTTCATTTTTTTCAGCATATATTCTAAGAGGTCATGTAATTTTAAAGTTTCTGATTACTCCAAACTTAATGATTCTGGGGAGAAAAATCTCTCAAATTTGATTCACTAAGTCTTAACAAGTAATGCAGATGCTACAAGTCACAGTCTTGTAAGTCCTTAATTTACAATTCTTTTGAAGCACACATTTCATATCTGAGTCACCTTGCTAGCAAGTGCACTTGGTGGAGGGAGGATGGTGCTCTCAGGGGGGTTATTCAGGCTCTGTTTGTTAAGCTGACTTAGAATGACCCTGGTATGGCTGAGACTTTCAATATTTATTTGAAACCTCATTTTTTATTCTGATTCAACGCCCACTAAACCCAGAGCCTACTTCTTACTAGCTCATAACATGGCTGATGTGTCACTTTTGGGAGGCCAAAGGATATCATTCTCAGTGGAGCTGGGGAATGCCTGTTTCTGGAAGAGGCTCAGGGTAGGACACCATCTCCAGGTGCTCCAGATATGCCCTTGGCTGTGCTGAGCTGCCCTGGCCCCTGTGTGAAACACAAGCAGTGAGTAAAGAGAAATGACTCAGGGCAGGGAGGATGCTCAGGTTTGTGTGCTTTCACAATCTGTTTTTTTCTGCTGGAAAGCAGTATTCCAATGTCCTGAGGGATGCCTGCCCAGGGTAAAACTGAGAGCATGCCTGGATATTGCTAGACTTGCCTTCTGAATGGGTTCTGAAAAATCATGCAGGCTGGACAGGATGTGGTCTCACCCTTTTCTTGACACCCCAGTGGATTTTCACTTGAGGGACTTACTTCCTCATCCTGACATCATTCCTTGTGGGGTCTTTTGAAAAGCAGCTGTCATGTTGGCCTATTTTGTGTCCTCTCTGTGTCTCAGAGGAGAAGCAGATGGAAGCTTTGGGCTTCTTCCCTTTTTAGATACAGTATGTTAAGAACACAATGGCTTCTGTGGCCAAGGGTGGCTCCTAGCCAGGCCAGAGGACAAAACATTTGTTTGCACCATATGTGGCCCTAGTGCTAAGCTTTAAGGAATGCCCAACAGCTCAGAGTATGGATATATGAAGAGTTCGTGCTCTGTAAGACAGGTGTGATAAGATGTTCCAGTTTCTGTGTGTAAGAGGAAGTGGCTGCTGCAGGTGGCTCTTCAGTGCTTACTTCTCCCCACATACTCCATAGGGACCCTTGGCAAACTTAGCAACACTTCAGCCCCTCTCTTTTTCTGTTTATTTAGATCCAAGTGTGTCAGAAACCCAACCCTTTCTTTTATCTTCTTTTGCTGAATTTATCATTTAGCCCCATAGTCTGCGTATCCTAATTTTAACTGCAATTTTTTAAAACTGAAGGAAGGAGGACACAGTTAATCAGCACATTCATTTTGATTTCCCAAGTATTACTGTAGACAATAGTCTCACAATCATAACTTTTTGGAGGCTAAGGAAGCTAGAAGCATATAAATATCACCAGAGCTCAGCTGATTTACTTGTGATAAAATAGCCCCATGCTCCTGCAGGGCACTGTGAATCATTACACTTGCAGCTTTAATTTAGAAGTGTAAGTACATTTTTTCATCTCTCAATCCCTGAAAAGCTGTTTCTAAGGTAATTCCTGCAACTTTTGGACAGTCCAAGCTGATCCCAGACTCAGAGCAGTCCTGAAATCCTTTACAGGTTCCCTTGACATCTGCTGTTCCCAAAACGGCTGGAGTGGCCATCTGTCAATTTTAAGCCTACAAATGTCAAGTAGCCAGGATGAAAACAACTAGGAGAAGGCTGCAAACTCTTCCCAGCTGTGTCTGTTGAGTGAGCAAAAAACATCCTTTCCCTCTTTATCTCATCTGTGGACTGTCACCATTGGTGTCCCTGGTCTCCCTGTTCTCCTGGCTCTTCTGTCTCCTGGCTGTTCCAGGTCTGCTTACAGCAGAGCTGCCTGCTCCTAGATTCTCCACCCCTGGTAAGGGAACAAGGAACAGAGTAGACAAGGGATTCAATTTCAATGCTTTCTGATGCCAGAAGCTTTCTCCAGCTCTACTTGGGCTGCTTCATCCTGGCTGGGAAGTGCTTGAACGTGAAGCGCTCACACATTAGGTGGTGCTAAACTCCAATAAATGTGGGCAAAGTGATTTCTGCAGCTGTTCCTCATCTCACTTGCTGCCACTTGCCAAGGCTCTGCACTCATCCTCATGCTCTGAATGCTGCCCTGCACAGAAGTGATTGCCAGTTCAGAAGCTTGCCAGTTTGCTGTTAAACTTGCCTTCAAATAATTGGAGATTAAAACTTTCCTGAGTACTTTTTTTTTTCTTTCCAAAAAAATTAAACCAGTATTACCAAGTTTAGGAGCCCGAATTTAATGTTTTGGGACTTTCCTGCTCCTAGCTACCTCTCTGTTGCCTTTGAGGGGCAACATAATAGTGAATGTGCTGTTGGGTATCTGGTAGAGCTTGAGACATGCTGCAGAGTATGAGGAGAGAAGGACATCTGTGGTCTTCCCTGTTCACTGCTGAGCACAATTAGCACAATTTTTTCATGCTCTGCACACAGCCCCAGGCTGCATGAAAGGTCATAGGATGCAGCAAGAGTTGGCATGGAGTACATGGAACTTGCAGACTCCTATCAGAGTTTGCTTGTAAAAGGTTTAATACATACAGAAAGGTTCCTTGGTGTTCTGTTGCACGGGGGAAGCTTTGTATTAGGAGATTAGGACCTTACAGGATAATTGTGAACAATATTAGAAATGAAGGCACATAAAATAGCTGAAGAGGTGCTTTGAGACAAGCTGCCAAGTAATGAATAATCACAGGGAACTCAAATGAGACTCACAGTACAGCCTTTTGTTTCTTAAGGCAAGCTATGTCTCTTGGACTTCTTTTTCTCTCTGAGAACAAAAGGCAGAATCAATAAGCCAGTCAAAGAGACTACTGGAAATTACTTTGAAGTTGGTGATGAAAGAGAATTTTCCTTCCTGTTTGAATTGCAGATTCCTTAACACAAAACATGGCTGGATCACTTCCACCTCAACAAATCCACCCAAGGAGTCTGAGTTTTCATTCTACCCTAGCACCCAGCCCTCCTGAGCACCAGTCCACCAAATGAGTCCAACCAGCTGTAGTCTCTACTGCAGACATTGCCTTCCAAAACAGGAGCTGAATCTGCTGTTTCACCACCACAGCTCTCAGGAAGTTTTGCTGTGGCTATTTTAAAGTTGTTGTATATTATAGGGCAGGGTAGGGGGAGGTTGTTTCTCAAACAGCTCTAAGCTCTTTAACCTTTTGGTTTTTGCATTTAGTTTGTGTTCATGGGTTAAGAGAGGTGCAAAAGTACCATAATCATTACCAGTAAATTAAGAGTTAAGTTATATTTACATGTAAATTAGCACTTGATACTTCCAAACAGTCCAAACAGTTAATGAAGTATTGGTTGGAAACTGGTTGGACAAAAAAAACACTTAATTCCTAAAGAAGAACAAATCTGAGTGCTACAAATCATATCAGTCTGACTTTCATCTTTTAAATATATAATGTAATGAAGACGGATCTCTTGACTTTCTAGCTCGTACCTGAAGGACAACACCACTTTTTCCTGGCTAATTCTGGCAGCCAGAGGTGTTTGCTCACTACTTGGCTCCTACTTTACAGACACTCAGTTTCTCTTCTGCAGTTTCAGAATTGCTGGGAGGCAGGGCACCAATGGAAGTAGCTGGTTATGGTTACCCAGGGACTATTATATTTTAATCTTACAATGTTCTTATACTTTACTTATTGTGAGTTAGTAACCCAGACAGAGACACGGGTGGTCTTTATTGGCATGCAGCCATGCAATACAGGATTGTCCTTGACCAGGGCAGCTCCATTTCAAACGTATCCCTGATAGGGATGGCTTCTATGCTCTGCATGTTTGCAGCATCTGGTAATTTCCTTTCCATTGAGGCTCACTAATTATTATTTTACTCTGTTAGGATAGCAACTCCCAGATAGATGAGTAATTGGCAAAGCAGAACTTATGTAAACTTTCTTAACCACAAAAATTATCTTGCTAACACTGGATGGTCTGTAAACTAATCTTGCATCTTACTGCACAATCACTCAGCCTTCAGTTGTTGAACTACAGCCTTTCAAACCACCAGGACATGCTTTCTCTCTGCAGAGGTTCATGCTGCCCTAGTGGGTCCCAGGAGACCTGTCCACATCCCACCTGGTAGCTCCTTCTAGGTCCTCTTGGGTCCTTCAATTAATCTCTTTTTAAGAGGGGAAATACAGAATGACAAAACTTGGTGCCTCATCTTACTGATGGCAAGATGGACCCAGGATGAACAGCATTTCAGAGGCCCAAGAGAAGACACCTCCACCTTCCCTCAGATTCTCCCATACAAGTTTCAGAAGACCAGGTATGCCACAGAGTTTAATTGAAGGCTTTAATGTCCCTGCCACTGCTTCACTGCTCACAGAAACCCCTGCTAGCCCAGTCATTTCTGAAGGAAGTTCACCCAACAGAAGTGCTTTCATACTGCAAGTGGCCTTAAACACTCGGGTTCCTTCTGAGCTAAGGTAAAGCTGCAGGGAGATTTCTTCAAGTGAAGGGTGGGGAACAAAAGGTTAACCAGCTGACTGCAAAACCATTCCCTTTAACTGCAGGCAGGGAGGCATGCTGCATTTTTTATAGCTTGGGACAGAAAAGTGCACAGTATGGCATGGATGCAGAATAAATGTTTCATGAGTTTCCCAAGAGACTCCTCCCTGAGAGGAAGGAGCTGGCATGATGGTGGCAGACTCAGGGCCTGCAGGACCAAACCATGAAGTCTCTGGTAGCTGAGGCAGCTTTCTTAGATGATCTTCCCCCTTGGACTTCCATTGCTTCTCTTTAAATAAAACTTGGGCCCTTTCTTAGCAGAAGGGTGCTGAGCATCCAGCACACACTGCACTGGACACAGAGGTAGGCAGTACTGGAGATGTGTTTGATGCAGCTCTGTGAGACTGCTGGCCCTGTACTTGTGAGAACATGAATAATTGAATGCTCTGTCAGACCATGCTCTTATTTTTAGTAGCATTGTTGCAAATGCCCTTTGTGCTACAGGGATCTCTTTCTGCAAAAAGAATGTCATTTGCAATCTAATTTCAACATGGTTAGCAGAGTTTGCAAACACGATAATAGCCTTGGGAAAAATTGTTTCTGTGAGAGAAGAACCTTTGGTTTAGTCTGAGATTGTTATTATTCTATCTCTTAGGCTATCTCTGTTCTATGGCAGAAAGATTGCAGGGAATCTGCTACAGCTTGCAGTGAAAACAGATGGTGCAACAAAGGAGTCAAAAAACAGGGATAAGAAAATAGATTGTGTTATTAGATTAGATTATGTGTATATTATTATCTAAGATACTTTGGTCAGTTCTTTAAAAAATGTCAGGTGTCAGCTTTCTGGTATCAAATATAGGTGTCAGAGTAACTAAGTAAATTACTGCACATTCTTCTACAAAATCCCTTTGCTCCAGTTACCAGGTACCAATCTTTCCCCCCCCAACTGTTGCAAATCCCAAGGTACTTTCATAGTCCCACCACAAGAGAGCATCAAAAAAAAAGAATTTTCCCCTGGCAACAGCATAATGATCCTCACCACTCATAAATGATGACACTCCACAAGCAAAGCAAACTAAAAAATCCATTCATCACTTCCCATGGTCAAGTGTTCAGCCATCTCCAGTGTAACAGCAGCTGAAGAAAGCAAACATCACCACACTGAGCACCTCCTTTTCTTCTCCCCCCAGCTTTATGCTGAGCATGTTGCCAAAGAGGATATCCCTGTGGCCAGTTGGTGTCCTCTGTCCCAGCAGAGTCTCTTTCCAACTTCTTGTCCCCCCTCTCCAGCCCCCTCAGTGGTGGGTGGGGAGCAGAAAAGGCCTTGGCTCTGTGTAAGCACTGCTCAATAGTAGCAAGAGATGTTGAAAGGTGTTTAAGAGGCATCTTGGAGCTGGGAGATAAGGTTTAGTGGTGTGGGGGTTACAGTGATCGTGCTGGCTTCACAATTGGGCTCGATGATCTAAAGGTCTCTTCCAACATTCATGATTCCATGATTCTAGGAAAACATCCCTAAATTATCGACACTACTGGCAGCATAAATCAAAACCACAGCCCCATACCAGCTACTATGAAAAAAATTATCTCAGCCAAAACCAGCAGAGTCACACTGAATAAACGAAAATATTAAACCATCCAGAGCACCAAATTGGCACAAAGAAACAAGTCTGGGAGTGTGGATGAATAAAGGTTTTGATGCTCCGGCTGCCTGGCACAGGGACCAGGCTGTGTCATTTATTCTGTACAGAACTTAAGCAGTATCTCAGTGTGCACGTCTGGAGGCCACCAGTGGTGCCACTGCTACGTGTGTGAACATTTTGCTGTTTGGTCTGGCCACAGGCAGCTCCAGTGACCACATCTCGGTTTTGCCCTGGTCTCCGGGCATGGGGAGCTTCCCTGCGCCGGGAGCCGGCTGCAAGCTGCTGTTACTGGACTCTCCACTTCGTGTCCTCGCTCGCCTGCTTTTGGCTCAACTAGGAAAAGGAAGGACAGAGGCTGAAAAGCAAGACCTGAGTTTACCCGCATTTTTTACGACAAGAATTAATCTGAAAAATTCAGTCCTCTCCAGACTCTCACTGCGCCCCTTGAGGTTGCAGCATCTCTCCTGATGCCTCGGGTTTGAACGGCTTCAGGATGGGACCCACACTGTGTAGACATTGTAATCCACATTCAGGGGGCTTGTCTTAGCTCCTCGAAGCCTGTGGAGTGTGGCAGACTGACATGCAGGGTCTGATACAGAGCCGAAAATCCCCGGGAATCCCTTCTGATCCAGACAGCAGGTCTGCCTCACAGTGGATAAGCAAGTGTGAACGCTTTCACACCATGTCTGCTAATTGGTTACTGGACAGACTTTATTGGTCTCATTTTGAGTCCTGATTCCGTAAAGCATCAGGGTGTGCTTCATGCTGAAGGTAATTCTTCCCTTGCATGTTTACTGATAACTGAACAATCCAGCTGGGAAACATCCCATAGACCTCTGTGTGTACTTCAGACTGGGGGAAAAACCAACCAAATTTTCACAACTGCCTCTGTTAAGCTCATATTACTACCTTTAGAGTTCAACTAGCTTGTTAATAAAATCTCATTCCCTGGATGTCTCAAGCTGGGGAGAATTAGGTCTGTGCAGACCAGTTCATGTATTGCAATCACCTGCACCTCACAGGACATGTGGAATTGCAGGGGAATCTCTTCACACTTCCTCTTTGTCCAGTTCCTCAAACCTGAAATGGATCCCTTCATCATGGAAATTGTTTTAGTAAATGTAATGAAAGAATGTTTAACTAATTTTATAACTTCAGTATGATAGCTATTGCTCAGCTTAAAGAAACGTCTTTGCAGCTTTTATATTATGACAACAAGCAGTGCACAGAAAAGTGCACCTGCTCCAAAAGTTCCCACCAGCTTGGACAGAGGAGGATTGAACCACATTACTGAGCAGCCTTGGGCTTTGCCATAATAACTGTTTCAGGAGTCTTTCTCAACTTGGGAGTCTGGAGCCCTGAAAGTTTCAATTCTGTAGCTGGTAGAACACAAAAACCTGTTTCAAAACTGAAGTCTTTCATGAAGGAACAACATTGTATTTCATATTATCCTCCTTTTACCAAGTTCTCCTATTTAAGGTCAAAACCTGTGGGGTTTTTTCAGATCTTTTCTCCATACAAAAGCACAAATGTGAGACAATCCAGCCCTTCCACCGGGGATTTGTTCCAATGATAAAAACTATCTTGCCCTATTTCTTTTGTGAAACATTTCTAGCTTAAGTTTGCAGTTCTAGTACTGCCAATGGCTGTTAGGGTAAACTTCAGAGGGATAAAATCTCCTGTTAATGGTAAATATTCATGATATCAATTCATGAGTTGGACTTTCACCCAGTAATTCCACCAACAGTTTAGGGGCATAATAAAAGGATTATCTCCTTCAGTTCCCATTCCTGTTGCCCAAACTCAGTGATCATCAGTCCAAAGTCTCTTAATTATTTTCTAGGGCTTCTGACTTTTTCCAATTGCGCATTACCTTGACCAATTGTATCTGGCAATATTTTATGTCTATTTAAATCCAGCACAATTCTCTTTTGCTATATAATTCTTGATTCCTTTTCTTTGTCCTGACAAATATCAGGACACAGACTTCTAACCTGATCCTTTTCCTTGTGAATTGTTAGGATCCACCCTGAGGCTATTGGGAGGTGGATGGCAGAGCTGGGGTTTTTTTTGCAAGATAAGAACAAAACTGCAAAAACAGAACCATTTATTTCTCCAAGGTGTAGACCTAGAGCAACTAAAAGGTTTGGGTTGTCACTGATGTATTAGGTGTGAAATACCCACTATCTTTAATAAGGTGAATCTCTGACAGCAAAGCCTTTTATTCATGGCACCAGAGAAAACTGCATCCATGGGGCAATTTTCTGTGCAGGTGAAAATAACTCTGTATTTCTTTGCAGAAAATGCACTTTCTTTGCAGGAACTGATTGTATTTGGGTGAGTTGTACTGAAGGAATTACTGCTATTTTAAAAATAACTGTTATTGGTTTTAGTTTGATGTGGAATACAATAAAAACTAGGCCAAATTATGCAGGGTTACTATAATTATTTTGAAAGCTCAGCATGGAAAAATTTGTAACAGCTCATGTGCTCACATCAGGGATCGTTTCAATTTTACCCTCATGAGCAGTTGTTCATTCATTGCTGATTGCAACAATCTTTTAATCAAGAAAACAGTGTGGATATTTTACTCCAGCTGGTAGCAGGGATTGAGGGAAATGATGAGATTAATTCTACAAGCTGAATTTGAGAACCAAATTCTTCAAAGTAGTAATACTTGCTAAATAGAAAGAAGTGGCTTTAAAGCTTCTTTAAAAGGGAAGACAGTGCCAAATTCAGCCTTTAATCAGTGTGTTGCAAATGTTCTTGGACCCAAGAAGCAGCAATGGGAAGGTCTGTGTCACAGTCAGACCATAGAGGGAGTTTTTCCCTGTTGCTCTTCATGTGGCAGCAATGGGCAGCAGCTCTGGTTTGCTTCACCAGCAACAAATTATAAATCACTAAATGAACGAGACAACACACAACAAAACAGCTGGAAGCCAGGATCTTCCCTTCCCTTCTCCTCAACAATGCAATTAGCTCATGCAGCGCTTATTTACTCCTCAGTGTCCAATCCCAGCATCTTACTGACTACCTTAGAGCTGGTGTTATCTTGACAGCAGAAAGGTGGACAGACACCTCTGTGCTTCCCAGAGAGGCAGATATAGGGAGGGGATAAGATATCAAGTCTTTTTCCTGTTCAAGTCCCATATTCTCTGCATGTTACTCATCATCACAGCTGTCTGGAAAGCACCTTTCAATATTTTCCTATTCTTAATGTGAAAGAGGAAAGAAAGCCAGGGGGATCTCTTAAGACGTTGTTGTTGTCAACTTTCATGGGTTTTTACCTCTGGCAAATGTTGAGGTTAAAAGTGCTAGAGGTATCCAGTGAAAGGGGGAGAATTCTTCATGAAACCTGGTTTAAGGGTTCCCACCCAAACACACACACACTTTTTCAACAGAAAATGGTACTTCTGGAGGAAAGAACCCAAACTTTTCTGACTGCTGTTTGATCAGCTCCAGGATGATGACAAATCCTTCAGATTATGATTATGGTCTGATGGAGTCCTACATCATCATTTTTAAGTAGGGCCCATCCAGATACTGCACAAGCAACAGCACTTGCATTGCAGAGTTCCCTTGAAGAAGGACACATTTGGGCATCACTTGCACCAAAACTGTTCTGCTTCAGGTTGTTGCAGGGCTCAGTTGCCTGTTCTTACTGTGCTGGCTTGTGTCTGATCTGTCTCTTCTGTTGAACTGTTTGGATCCATTCTTCCTGACAGGACACTGCTCCAAGAACAGGATGCTAATTTGACTTCTCAGATGGCTCATCTGAGGAGACAACAGCAAAGGAGAGTTTACCCCACAGACCTAACAATTGTTCTCAATGACCAGGTTTGGAAACATGTGAAGATGCCCAAGAGATAAGAATTTAGTCTCAATTCAGGCTTGAGCAAATAGGTAGATATGGAACCAGACAAATATAAGTTTTGCAGTCAGGAGATATGACTAAGTAGTCTATGGGACACACTGCTTTTATCAGTGATCTTGCATTCTAGTAAGCAGAGGAAAAACTGCCTAAGAGATGTACTTTTTAACAGTAAAGTGACACTGCAAAATTATATACAAGTTAGGGGCTTTTCTGTCAGTGTAAAAGGATAAGGCCCAGGCTCTTCAGCCTTCCCAGGCACAGGTGGAGTGACACCAGGTATCAAAGGTGCAACTGACAGGCTTCACTCCCCCTGCCCTGGTTAATGCTTGGTGGGTTCACTGGGGATCTTGCATACCTGCAGAATTCAGGGTGGGACTAGTCATCATTAATACAACAAAAAGCAAACGAGAAATCCCTGGTTAGGTGTGTTATTAGTATCTGTTTTCACAGATTGCTCTCCAGACTGATTTAGGGGTTTAGGGGGTTGTTTTTTTCTACTGGCTTTTCTGGAATGCTAATGGGAATGGGAAACTTGAACCTATTCAAACTGGTCTTTTGATAGTTCTCATTCATTTATGTATTGAGATTATTCCATAATGAGAAAACGTTTGGATTTTTCATATAGAATCAAGCAGCTTTGATATGCCATACCCCAGCCAGTATCTTCTACATAGAGGGAGTATAGATTGACCTCTGTCATGGTGATATTTTCCTTATCTTTTTAGTGGCATGAAAACTGGCAAGTAAATCTTCTATAGAAGCTCCCAGCACAAAACTGAAAATGAAATATTTAATCCCCATGGAAACAGCTTATCATGGAGGGAGGATTTCCCCCAAAATCAGATTGTGAGCTTCCAAGAACACATCCTGAAAATGGTGATTTCACATCAAAGCTGAAAAGGCAAGTGGGAGGAGAGAGATTTGGAGGAGGAGGGGGAATCTGACTGCTGGTGTTCACCAGGCCTGTGCAGTCTCACCCTCCAAGACCTAACTCCTTTGGATTTAGTGTACATGTGAGCACTTCCTTAGATTTTAAGCACTGTGGGCAGAAGTGGCATCGTTAGGTATTTAATCTGAAAGTAAAGAGGATTGTCTTTCTTCCTTTCAAATCTAAATCCCTTGTTAGCTTAATTTCTTAAGAGGAAAACACAATCAGATGGTTTTTCCTCCCAGTGAAATTGAGAGTCAGGCTTCTTTTCTGTTCTTTCTCCCAAAGAAAAGTAGAAGTTATAAAGGAATGCTTACTTTTATTTGTAGCTTTTTTATGATGACTTAAGTGCATGTGATATGTCAGCCCCTTAAATCCCTTTATTCTGTGTCTGAGTCTGCACTCATCCAAGTATTTTATTTTCAGTCTGCTGTGCCACTTCCCATTTTCCTCAGAGATTCTCCTTTTAACAAGAGCATTTTTAAACTCAGTAACCACATACTATCACACAACCTCACCATCTTCTCATAAGTTTTAGATTTTCTACTCTACTTTTAGGCAATGATCAATGCACTTGATTGCTCATGCCATCTATCAGTGGTGGAAGAAAGGAAGATCTCTCATGAATGGCCCAGACCACTTTTCACAATCCGTGGTTGAACCAAGTCCTTCTGCCCTTGTGTCCTGGAATTTATTTTCTTTCTGCAAGTCAATGAATTATCCTCATACATTTTTATGATGGTTCCCTAAGTGTCTTAAGTCATGGCACTTGGACTCCTCTGTGGCTTCTCTGCTTTAGAAACAGTGCTCAGGCACTCAAGTTATTTAACTGTTCATGATCTTTGCACAGCTGAGGGAGAACGGATTGTTCCCAGCTAGTAGCCCACTTCAGAACCTTTTATTCCTAAACTCACTGATTTGGATTTTGGCTGATGTCTGAGGAAAAACTGACATTACTTGACAGCTGGTTTTGAAATGAGCTGGCAGTTTCTATTTTCTAAAGGTATGTGGTTGATATGGAATACTGGAAATTTTGGTGACACATTCTTAACAAAGAAGCCAAGGATGGAATTAGCATGCAATCTGAATTACTGCAGCATGATGAAACATCTCTTCAGATCAAATTAACCTCCTTTCAGTGCAAACCACCCCCATGTATTCAAACTGTTTGGATTATTCCTTTGGAACCTGGACTGTTGCAGAATTCAAAAGATTATATCAGTGGATATAAAGACCTGTGCAAGCAACAGCATCCTTTATCCAAATGGACAGCATTTGGATATATATCAATCATACAATTGGATATTGTATGATACAAATACATACATTTAGATACATATCAATCAAACAGCATCCAGCATCCAAATCCAAGTGGCAATATACTGAGGGTGAGGTTGAACCTCAACACTGCAAGCAGCTTTGCATGTGTCCACCCAACCATATTCATATTCAAGCAGAGGCTCTTCAAGCATTAGAAGCCTTCATCATCCACTGAAAGCCTGAGATCCTCTTTGCTTCTTGCAAAGAGATAGCTATGGAAATGTCTGGCCTTCCATGAATACCACCCAGTCCTGGTGAGTGAGGGGATGGGGATGTGAAGGGCTTAGTCCTTCCTCACTCAGGCAACATATCATTAATTTCTTTCTGAAAAGAAATAGTTCACTTTTATTAAAACCTGGCAGCAAGCAGAAATCTGAAGGACAGCACAATCCCAGCAGCATCCCCATGAGGTGTCCATGTGGGGCATGGATGCTTGGCAAGCAGGGTCTCTTCAAGCTGAAATCATTACTCTGCCTTTGAAGCTGTTCCAAACTCAAATCCCCTTGAGGAAGCACTGAAAAAGAGCAGACTTATACCAACCATTATGGCAATTTTAGTGACTTTCCATTCCAACATAGTCCTTCTTTGAGTAAGGAGTTTCAGTTTGTTTGTGACCTGATCTAATGCCTGCCACATTCACTGAGCTGCAAGGTTGTCTCCTCAAATTTGCTTTGCTTGAAGGTTTTCCATCAACTGCCTGTAAAACAGTGGGGCAAAGAGCCTGTTTTCCCACTTCCCAATGAGGCTTGTTTTACTGATGTTTGTAAAGCACATGGTAGTTTCTGCTTGGGTATTTCAAAGATTTGCTCTTCTACCTAGTCTAAGTACCCTGACTTCAGCAAAGCTATGAACCAGACGAATATCTCCCTCTTGTGCTAGTAACTCCTAACTAATTTTACTAAATCCTTTCCAGACCCAAATCAATATCTGTGCTGTAATTAATCTGATGAGCCATGCTAGCCTTGTTTATAAGTTCCCTTCAAATTCTTCTTTAGAGATTTTTATTTTAAAATTAAACTGGCTTAGCAGAAGCACAGCCATGATCTCTGTTCTCAGTAGCTTTTTCATGCCCTTATTAAATCTCCTGTACTTAGTGCATTCAGTAATTCAGTGATCATACCTGGTGAACTGGACACCAAGTTCTTAGAGACCCTGCACAAGGGCACATTTGGCAGTCTGATGGCTCATATGTGAAAGGAATCAATCAGAACAACCTGACAGATTTGTGGATTTGTTCCTTGGACTCATAAATACGTGACAAAGTGTGTGGAACTACACGAGTTAGAGCAGTGTCAGTACTCCTGGCTCCTACCTCATGCAGCCATGTGTCCTCAACAATGCTTGGTCTGCTTCAGCTCTTGAGGACAAGGTCCAGCTCTTGGCAAGGATGGTTTCCTAACACCTGGCTCTTTCAGAATGAAGGGCTATTCAACAATCAGTGCTGAACCACTAATCAGTGATTAGTGCTGCTAATTGATTAGGGCATGAAACCACCAGCCTTTAGCTTCATTGTCCTCCAGAAAATTATCTTAGTTTATTAATAGTATAGATGACAGCAGGACTTAGAAGTAAGCTTAGGAACAGAAGGAATGAATGGAGCAATATCCTGACCCAATTCTGTTGCCATTGACCAACATAGCTCACGTACACATGAGTGCAGGAAATCAACACACTACTGTTGTGTGCAGGCTCAAACACACAGCTGCTGGCCTGGTGTTGGCAGTAACTTCCACTCTGAGCAGGAGGTTGGACTGCAGACCTTGTCAAGTCCCTCCCAACATGCCTTTCCAGGAGTCTGTGACCCTGCCTGAGAGTCCTGTCCTGTTGCACAACACACAAATGTTCACACTCTAGTGAGAAAGAAAGGGGTCTAAGGATGGGGAGAAGCTCTTGGATACACACACAGGGAATCATTAGAGATCTGGAAAAATATTATGGTGTTGGTTTATTTTCCTTCATTGGTCTTTACTGTTCTTCTTTATGAGGGACTCAGCTAATTGAAGACATCAAGGAGGTGCTGAAGAGGCTTATGGCAACAGGGGCAACAAGCAGGGCAAGGCTGAGACAAAACACTGAGATACTGTGTGGAGAGACAGCTACAGATATGTCCTAGTCCCTAGAGCTTTCTGTGAAGGTCTGAAGTTTTTCCCATTTAAAGAGTGGGATCCACAAAGATTTTTGGCCTCAGATTTAAGGTTTCTCCACGAGACACAAAGAATATTGCACAGCTCAAAATGCAGTATGTGAAATCACTGAGAAAGTGTCAGCTCTTGTACATTGCTGTTGCCCCTAAAGGTGCCCAAAGGCCCTTTGAGGAGGTCCATGCCAACCTTTTTTATTATTTGAAGCTTATGTCATCATGGAATTGTTCAGGTTGAAAAGAGCTTTAAGATCACTGTGTCAAACCATTAACCCAGCACTACCAAGGCTACCACTAAGCCATGTCCCCAAGTGCCACATCTACACATCTTTTCAATACCTCCAGGGACAGTGATTCAACCACTTCCTTGGGCAGCCTGTTCCAATGATTAACAATCCCTCCAGTGAAGAAATTTTTCCTAATATCCAATCTAAACACTCCCTGTTGCAATTTGAGGTCATTTCCTCTGTCCTGTCACTTGTTACCTGGGAGCAGAGAAGAGAGAAATGGGCCTTTTTGTCCCTTCTGAAGAGACTTAAGGCACTTATCAATAGTTCAGCTAATGATTCAAGTTTGGCACAGGTCTAGAATGTTCTTGTGCCCAGTTCATGCATCTTGTAGCTGATACATATGCTAGTTTGGATTCAGAGCCCATTTAAGAACATCTTCCTTATCTCTGAGGGAATTTGCATGCCTCACTGTTCCCCTTGCACAATGAGGAAAGCCTGACCCTCCAGCTTGTGAAAATCACCCCACAGCTTGTGAAAATTACCCCACTTCTGCATCAAAATTTTTGCCTGGGTCTAATGACCCAGCCCTGAGTGGGAGAGATAACTTGACCAGCCAGAACCGTGCTGGGCTGCCAGGAAATTGGCAAGCTCAGTTCTGCAAGAAGCAGCTCAGCTGGGCTGCTGCTGCGTGGGATGTGAGGATAAGAAATCCTTCCAGGATGAGATCTGGGACACAGCTCGGCCCTGTGTGTGGGCTTCACTACCAGGGTCACACAAGACCCCTGCTCCTGCAAGAGAATTTTAGAAAAGTGCTCAGCATAGTTTGAATATCCCAGCGTGGGGTGGGGGTAAGGGAGCAGCTGGGGGGCTCTTCCTCTCACCCTTCATCCTCATGGGAATTAAACATGAGAGCTAAGTGCTCCTTTTCTGAAGCTATTATTGGCAACCAATGCAAAATGTCCTTTTTCATGACAAGTAAATGACCTGCTAAGTACAAGCTATAAAAATTCAGGTCATGTTTTCTGTTTCATTAATATGCTGCCTGACAAAGCCTTTGCCTGCTGGGGCTCTCTGCTGGGGAATGGGAGTTAGAAAACCCTTAAGGATTTCTCACTGTCATTATGAGATAGAAAGGCAAACAGGCTTCTGAAGGAAAGACGGGTCCCAAAAGACAAGGCTTTGTGTCCTGATCTCATGAACCACAGGAGGAGGCAAGTAATGCCATTTACACACACAGTCCCAGTGGTGCGGGGTTCGAATGCTTTTATGTTTCACTAATAGCTGGGCCTGACTGTCCCAGAAGTCAATAAGAAGGTTCTTTTGATTGCAACAGGCAGTGGACCAAAAATGCTATTTAGACACAGAAATGTTTGTTAAGTTGGTAAGGAGGGGGAGAAGAACAATATTAATCAGAAAGAGAATTCAAGGGAGAGTCTCTCTGAAATGTTTTTTCCACAAAAATCATAGAAGTGTTTACATTGGAAAAACTCTCTAAGATCATCAAGTCCAGCCAGTAATCCAGCACTGCCAAGGCCACCACTAAACCATGTTCCTAAATGCCACATCTAAACCTCTTCTAAATAACTCCAGGGCCGATGACTCCACTTCATGGGCAGCCTGACCAAGGCCTGACCACCCTAACAGTAAAGAATTTTTTTCTAACAAACATCCAATCTTAACCTCCCCTGGTGCAACTTGAGGGCATTTTCGCCCATCCTGTCCCTGGCTGCCTGGGAGAACAGACCATCCCTCACCTGGATACAACCTCCTTTCAGGGAGTTATAGAGGGCAATAAGGTCACCCCTGAGCCTCCTTTTCTCTAGGCTAATCACCCCCAGCTGCCTCAAATGCTTCTCATAGGACTTGTGCTCCAGACCTTTCACCAGCTTCCATGGCGACTGTAGTCTTTGGGCCAGTAGCATCAAGAATTTACTACAGATTTTTTTTATGTGGTTGTTCTTTCCACATAAAACTGTCTTTCAGAAATCAGATAACTGTTTCCCTGCAGGAGACATCCAAGGTGGATTCAGAGGGTGCATCACTTATAGCTGTAACTACAGGGATTTCCCTTAAAGGATGTAGCGAGGCTGGACCTTCATTCACATGCTTGGCTCAAGCTGGATTAATCTAAAGCTGGGTTCTGGATCTAAAACCTTTTCCCAGTGTAAGGAGTTTGGGCTTGAAGGAATTTGAAGAGCATTAGGTTTTGCTCTTGGCAATAGTGAGTAGGATGTGTCCTGCCTTCCTGAATATGTTCTCTGGGCTCACAGGGTGGTAACTGATGTGCTGTCCTGCCTAGGGCTGAGGTTTGGCTTTCCACCTCCAGGTCAGTTCCCATCTTCTCACCTATCCTGCTTCCTCAACTACAAGCTGATAAAGTGAGTTTCATGTGGAAGGTATGGAGGCTGAGATATAGCAGGGAGATCCAAAATGTAACCTGACCAGAGGGTTATAAGCATATAATTTATAAATAAAAATCACTGCCATTCAGAGGGTTATAACCTGACCATCTGCCAGTAACCTGACTGCCATTCAGAGGGTTATAAACATGTAATTTATAAATAAAAATCACTGCCATTTAGAGGGCTATAAATATAGCCACCAGGTATTTCCAGGTTTGGCATCCAGGTGTCCTGATGAATTACTTCTTGCCAAAGGTAGGTTTTAGGGACCTGGCTGCTTTGTGTTCTTTGTGTGGTTCACTACCATGTATTTTTTTCTCTGCAGAGCTCTCGCCCAGAATGCCAATGTTGTGGAGCAGCACTATCAGCCTCATTCCAGGGATACTCAGCCTGCAATGAATGCATTGATTCATAGCTTATTTTCAAAGCCAGAAGGAATTGCTATGCTGATCTGCTCTGACCTCAAGCATTCAGTGGGCACAGGAGTATTTATAGCTCTCTTTGCAGCATTCTGCTCTGTATACAAGCAAACAGAGACAAGTGCAGGTTCCCTGTCCCAGTGGAGGTTTGACAGCCACTACAAGTTCAACTGCTTTATTAAGGTATTGCCCTCAGTAACTGGCAGGGCAGATTAGCCCTGCCAATTCCAGAGCACGTGGGCAGAGTCACCCACACACAACACTTGTGCATACAGTTATGGTCTGCCTGCAGCACAAGCAGAAATAAGCTCCAGGTGCAAGGACAGAGATCTGGGAAATCCTGGGCCTGTCTTTCTTAGTCTTCTTGCTGAGCCTGTCGTGTTTCTTCCTTGGGGGATCATCTGTCCTATGTTCTAATCATATGGAAGCAGCCCAAAAGATGCATAAGATCACTGGATAAGATGACTGAAATGAGCTTAGGAATAAAAAATAATTTGTAGGGAGGTTCTAGAGAGCAGCAGGACAGAGCCACAACCAACTGCAGCTGCTACAGCTCTCCCAGTATAATGTCCCAGAGTGTGTTCCCTGCTTTGTATTTGGAGTCACAGGCTAAAACACAGTGTGTTCCAGAGCACACCACACTGCTGCTTTTCAGATGTGCTGATGAACAGACCTGCCCCAAGCTCAAGCAGTCCCAGAAGATAAACTCGCTTCTCTGTGTGGAACTGAGACCATTAAAATGGAAACTGCTGAAAGTTACCTCACTCTCTGCTTGCCATGTCCTGTCTTCATGCCTTGCAGCACATAGCCAGTCTGCATGACCATTTGTTTTTCCCCTGCACTTAACTCTGTTCCTGAGCTCCTGATGTGTGGTGAATGTCCAGCCAGAAACCTGAGCAACAACCAAATATATTCATTAGACAGATTAGCTAGTTTTTCTTCCTGTTCAAGGTCAGATTTCTGCAGGTTAATGCCCTGGAACTTCCAGTGCAACATAAGATGCCCATGTCATTTTTTTTCCAGTATAATTGAATTTATGATTTTCATAGCTAAATTTTGCTAGAGTTCTGACTGACATATGTCCTGTCAGGTTCAAATTCCCCTGAGAGCCTGCCTTTTTCACCAAACTGTATTTGTGAGTGAACACATAATTGTCCAGCATTGTACATCCCTCGGATGAAATCCCCAAGAGGAAAAGTAATTGCTTTTTTACATGCACAAAAGTAAAATCAGCTGGAGCTAATGCTCTGATAGTTAAGAGAAGCAGTTATTAATATTTCTGCATGGAGGCAGCACAGCCACCAAGGCCCTTGCTACTGTGAATCTCACAGTCTTGCTCTTGGGCAGAGTATATGCAGTCATCTCTAATCTGTTCCATCTCTCCCCAAGCAGCTCACCCAGCAGCGTGTACAAATTGCCTGGAAATGTCGTCATTGGGCTTCATCTGGCACTATCTCTCCTTCTGTCTGGGTCATTGATTTCCTCATCTTCTCTGCCTTGAAACTCCCATCATACATTAATTTGTAGCTCTAGTACTGAAGCAGCTGCACTGTGCCTTCGCTGCTCAACACCAGCAGCTTTCAGCCTCTGAAGTGTCCTTCACTGCTGCTCACATGAAGACCTCCTGAATGTGTCTCAAGTGGCCTCCCTGCCTGCCACATAACAACATGTGCTCTGCCAGCTTTTGTTTCATCACAAGAGAGCTTAGAGCTCTTCTGCTTTCGGAAATTGGGTAAGAATCAGTCTCCTTCCTACAATGACTCAGTGTGCTGCAGAAATTACTCCTGCCTCGTATGAGCAGCTACTGTGGATCTCTCAGAGCTGTGCCAGTCTCTGCTAGCCACCAGCTGCCCTCTGGAGAGCAGAGCAAAGACCTGGGGCTGCTCCGCGCTCTGGTCTTATGATTGCTAAATATAGTTCATTGATAAATAACATAAATGCATGAAGGGCACAAAATCAACAGTTGTTGCAGGTGCTAATGCAGCCTTTTCCTCTGTTCTTTCACCCGTGTCACTGATGCCTTTCAACATCACCCTTCGCATGTTGAGTAGGTATTGTAGCTTTGCACAGCTATTTCCAAGGACTTAATCTGACCAGCAGAAACTTACTTTCCTTGTGGTTTTTTAGGAGTAATAAAAGTCCCACCTTTCCTCAACACTTGTAAACTGAGTGCATCTGACGTGGAAGTAAATACAAGATAGTGAGACCTCAAATGTGAAGCCCTTACTCCTAAATTAATGGTGATCTTAATGGGAATAATTCCATTCAAAGGAAGTATCAGATAAAATGAGTCTATTTCCTTAGGGAAGTGTGTTCTTTTATAAAGCTCTGCCAATTCTTGCTTTTTTAGAAACCAAATTGGCAGTTTTGGCAGTTTCTTTGTTTCACAGCCAAATTCCTGATCCTAGGCCTGGAGTACGTCTGGAAAAATATTTCTAGAGAATCCCCTGTTATAAATAACCTGGAGGAGGGAAATAGTCCTTGTATCCTACCTAGAACAAAGAGCAGCAGGCTGTAAAAGGGCATGGAGAAAGCGCTGATCTCTTGTACTAGAGAAAAAAAATCTTGATCTTGAGGCTGATGTTGCAGCATGTGCTCAAGATGAGTCACATGAAAGGCAAATTGAGATAAGAGCAAAGACTCCTGAAAGAAAACGGCTGATTTTAATCTCTGTATCCCAGTTTACACGATCTGTGCTGTAGAAATAATAGCTCTGCACTCCCCTGTAATGTCTCCTTAAAAGGCACAGCACCAACAACTCCCCTGAGCTTCCTACCTGTGGACTCAGGGAACACTGTATGTTCCCTGAGCCTCTCAGGAGGTTTTATCTTTGGGACCCGTTTATAGAGGTGTTCATGGTCAGCCTGTCCCAGTTTCTCTGCAGCTGTCACAGCCACACCGTGTCCCATCTCCAGCCACGCTGACTCTGAGGAAGTCACATGAGAAATTTTATCACTTTTATGTAGTTGCATGTGAATATCACTAGATGTCCTCTACTGCTAAGTAGCTTCACCGTGGTCCGTGCCAAGCACCAGAGAAATCTGTTGAGATCAAACTCAGTTGTTGAAACTGTTATTGCTTCATTGTTGCTAGTCCTTAGCAGCAGAGCAATACTGTTCATCCATAGCCCAGAGATGTGATCTGCATTCTCTGACCAACTGGACTCACAGTGGCAGCAAAGCTACTGCATTGCATCCATGCAGATTTGGAGTCAACTGGTAGTGTAGGAACACCTCAACTTTTTCATTTGCAGCTCATTTGAGATTGTGCTATCTGACAGGGCTGTGGTCTCTTTGTGCTCTTCTTCAAATTCAACACCGAGGGTCAAGCCCGCAGGACTCTGCTCTAGCAAGATCCAATCTTGTGCAGGATGGTGCATTTATCTCTGCAGGGTGCAGGCAGGTACAGTTCCCTGCTCCAGCACAACCTGCCTGTCCTCCAGACAGTGATGCCAGCAGCACCTTGGGTTAGTTCTTGGGAGGGCCACTGCATCCCCTCAAACCCCATCTCCATCCTCTGACTTCCCTGAAGGGACCTCTTATCCCTGGCTATATGGCACCAGCAGGAACTTGTACTGACAAAAATCTTACCCATTGCTCTGTTCCTGAAAGGAAAACTTTTTTCTTTTTTTCTTTTTTGTTTCTTTTTTTTTCTTTTTTTCTTTTTTTTCTTTTTGTGCCAACAGTCTCTGCCTTGCTGTGGTGCTGTGTAAAACGCTCGTGTTTGCAACCTCCTGATGCAGGGCCTGGGCAAGGGGAGTGTCCCCAGCAGCCCAAAAGGCAGCTGCCAACAAAACAAGCCAAGAGGCTCATGCTGCACTAACCCACTCAGCTTTAATATGGGATAATAAACAGCCACATTCATCTAGACCTAATAGTGAAATACTATGATACATACATAATGCATCCTCTGATTTAGCCAGAGCTTGCCTGAAGTATAATCTGACTTGAGGAGTTCGGAGGTTGTATGGTCACTTTAATCTATTCACTGAAGCTGAAACAGACTGGAAATGTCATGTGCTTAAATCTGCATGGGGGAAATGTTGGCTGAAATTTCAAGGCACTCTTTTCTTTTAGCTTTCTATTTCGTTCCAAGGTTTGAAGTGTCGCCCATCCTGCACTCACATCCCCCCGGGGAGGGCTGGTAGAGGGGAGGCTCTTTGTGCCACTGCCTCTGCTGTCAAACTGAACGTGATGTTTTGTTTGAGGGCTCCTTGGGGTGACTCAGCAGGATACAAAAATGCACTTAAATAGGAGTTGTATAAGCGCTCAGTCACAGCAGCAACTCCCCTTTAGCAATGTTGTTAACTAATACGCACTACCACAAATTTAATGCTGCTCCAGATACTGGATGGAATTGGAAGAGGAGTTTTTGGCTTTCCTCCATCCATAATTTTAGTATTTCTTATGGGCAGGAAGGTACTGAGAAGTGAGCAATAACCCGGATACCTGATGTACAGGAGCCAGGCACAGGCTTTTCCTGTCAAGTGTTACTGACTTTGGTATGAAATGCATCCAAGATTTTCAGGTTTAGGTGTCTGAATATTGGGCTTGCCTGGCAAATGCAGCTATCTCCACAGAAGCAAAAATGTGCAGCTCTGAAGGGTGATCTGTTTAAGATACCCAAATATAAAGCTAGATGCTCATATTTAAAGATCTGAAACTGAAATCATTGACCTACCAGTCCCAGGACTGCTGTGTCCCCAGCATTTAGTGACTGCATTTCCACACCTCTGAGGGTGTATAAATGATCTGCTGTGTGCAGCTTTGCCAATTCTGCCCTCGCTGGTGGCAAGATGTGCTGATAGCAAAAACCAGATTCCTCATAGCCAGTCACCCCATCACTGCACTGCAGTCTGCACTGAGAAGATGAGGAGACTATTTTGTCCTAGAGGGAAAATTTGTAACCAACAGAGAAGCTGCTTCAGACCAAATTCAGGTGTAAACATGTGACTCCTTTTGACAAATGCATATCTTACAAACCCAGCTGTCAATTCACATGAACAAAACACATCTGTCCCACGGGTTGTTTCAGAAAGCCTGTGGGGTTCCTCCTGGCCTGCTCCCTCTCACTTCCATGCTGCTGGAGCAGTGCAGGTTTTGAGGCAGATACTCACGTATCTTGTTTGTAAAATAGCAGTACACGTCTCTCTGCCTCTTACATGAGTGGGAAAGATAGCACGGAGGCTGTCTTGTTCTGTGCATGCCGCAGCGCTGTGCCAGACTCCTTGGGTACCTCTTCCTGGGGACTACTGAAGTGTACCTACTGCTAATTCAGCACAGGGGGAGAGCTGGGACTGTTCACTTGGGTTTAAGAAGCATTTCAAGTTCCTGTACCTCTGCTTTGCACACCACCAGGGAGGTAAGCCCTAACACAGCACGATAAATCAGCAAGTGCCTAAATGTAGCCCCTGAGATGCTGTGGGCACTCAGTATGTCCCTGAGCACCACCCAGGGCTGTGCCCAAGGTGCTCCCGTGGCAGGACACATCCTTCCTGCCATGGATTATTCTCACACAGCCATTGCTAGCATCCTCTGGGAGGGCAGCATGTGTCAGTGAGTGTGTGTAGGTGTGGGAGCAGAGCTTTTGCTGGTGTCAGGTGCAAGATGGCAAAGGAGCCCGCAGGTGGCATGGGAAGTGCTGCTTTGGTTCTGCATCCCAGTGCCAGCCAAGGGCACAGATGAGAGGTAAGAAAAGTAACCACTGCCCAAGTGTTCCCCGAGTGCTATATAGGATGAGCTCTGGTGTATTAAACACGAATTCTCTTACTGGGATTAAAGTTGATGAGGCTTCCTCGCTTTAAGTACGAATATATATACTTGGGGGAGGGGGGAAGGGGGGTCATGTGCGCATAGTAGCTGGTTCTCAAAGGCTCGATGTGCGCCGTGTTCATGCGGCGTGAACGGCGCTTGTACCAGCCCGTGCCGTCCGGCTGCTGCCCCGTCCATCAGACAGAACCGGCTGCTACGGTCCTCCTCCTCCTCGTTTGCTGGCGGCTGCACAAACCCCGCGGCCGGAGGGTCGGTTCGCTCCCCTTCAGCCACAGCCCCGCGGGGCCCGGGGTGCCGGGCGGGGAGAGCGGCCCGAGCGGTTTAAGGTGCCGCCGCTGCCGCCCCGCTCCGCTCCACCTTAACGCGCGGCGGCGGCGGACGGGCCCATTGCCGCGCCG
>WBNO01009724.1:429986-547454 GCA_013400575.1 Peucedramus taeniatus
CTACGCTGGCATGAGCCCCCCCGTCGGGAGCAGCGCGTCCCGGGCACCGCCGCTTTCCCTGGCCGCAGCTCGGTGTCGGGAAGAAAGCGCTGTCGCCGCGGAGCCGCCGGACGCCGGGCAAGGGACGGACGGTACGGGGGGCTCCGTGCGGCGGGGGGGCTGCGGGGGGCTCGGGGTCCCTGCCCCGCCGAGAGCCGGGAGAAGGGAATGTACGGAGCGATGGTCGGAACGCCGTGCGGTCCGTGTCTTCTCCGGGGTGTGCGCTGAGGAGAGGGGTCGCTCTGAGTTCCGCGGTGTAAGGGAAGATCTTTGTAAATCGAGGGTTTGTTGGATTTTGCTTGTGTTAGGGGTTATTCCCCCCGCCACAGATTCAGAGCCACGGTAATATTTTACTTTCCTACCCCGGGTGTGTTTGGATGTGATCTGGGTAGGGCAAGGATTGTTATCTTACATTAAAATTGCTCTTGGATTACTGAGTACTTTGTATAAGCTTCCATAACTTTTAGAAGGATAGAGATGCTATCTTCAATTACAGAAAAACAAGGAGAGGAGGAGGTACGGGTTTGGGTTTGGTTGTTTTTTTGTTTTTGTTTTTTTTTTCCTGGTTTTACTTTACTTTTACTTTGCGTTTTTACTTTCTTCTTTAAGAAAACAAACCAAACCACAGATAGGACAAGGATTTTTCAGACCTTGTGACTGGGATTACTCGGGATTAGAAAGAAAACTTGTAGGTTTTCTGTTTGTTTATTTATTTTAATAAATTGCTCAAGAGCCCTAGAAACAACGTATCTAGGAAGCCCTGCTTCCTAGACAGAGAAACTAAGATAAAGCCATGCTGGCTGCAAGCTGAGGACAATTTAAGTGTTAGACCTCGAGTGGATTAGTCTCAAGCATCCTGCACTCCTCTGCTCCAGTGACCCTCCCTGTCGAGCTGATCACATCGTGCAACAAACTGGGACTTCACACCGGCAGGTCCGAGTGGAGACGGGGCTTTTCTTAGAAGAGCAAGGCGAACAGGGGAGCCCTGACCCCTGTGTGAGGCTTTTCCCTTGCACAGGGAAGTGCAGCCCTTCAGCACTATCAGCTGGCACTGTTCTCCAGTAATGCCACGGAAATACGAAAATTTAAGCCACCAACTGTAGCTTAAATCATCTAAGTTCAGATTTTGTTGGCAGGCTTAAAGGGATGCTATCGACTGGAAATGCTTATGTACATCTTACCAGGAAACTATTGTTCATGCAAGAGTTGTTATTAGGAGAATCAACTTTAGAGTTGTATCAGCTATAGATGTGCTTTCTGAGTATTCACTCTGAAATTACCTGGTTAGCTCAGGCTTTTTTTGCACAAGAGAGATGCATTTTAAATGCCTAAAACTGTCACTTTTCTTTATGAAAGGTACTTGTCTCTTGCTCTGAATCTGTTGAAACAGATTTGCAAAAACAGGGTCTATTAATTGAAGAAAGGCTAGGCGAAAGATAAGAGAAAGAACACGGGGTGTGGCAAGGAAATTACAAAGTAACAGCTTTAAAGAAAAACACCTCTCTGTAGTAGAGCTTTGGACTGCCTAAGAGAGGTAAGATTTCCTCCTAGATATTTGAGTCTGAAAATACCAAGCTGACAGCATCTCCTTAAAAATAATAGTGTATGTAGAAAATAGGTATGAGCAGCTTCATATTATAGTTCTTCATCAATTTGTTTGTCTTTCTTTGATTTTGCTCCTCCATTCTAGGGGATATCCAATATGATAGTGTATACCCAGATTGCAGAGGGCCAAACACCCCACCAGCATCACTCCTGAACCAGAGCAGCTTCACTAGGGTCAGAGCTGGCCCAGCACCTCTTTTCAGAAGTAATGTGAGAGGCAATGCTATTTATTGAAGTTTTTGGTGGATATTTTCACAAGCTCAAATTTTTTTGCAGAGGTGCTAAGAATTGCAGAAACTAAACTTGCCTTCTTTGGGGGGAGCTTTTGGTATGTGTTGCATTGCCTGTTCTCTTCTTAACCTGGGACTGAGGCTAACACTAGGGAGGAATATTAGAAACATTGTATCAGAAGGTGGTTAGAGAGGACTTTCTTCCTTCTCCCCACACGTTTTTTTGGCGCTGGTGGAGACATGGCATTTGGGGACTGGAAGGAGGAGGATGAGTCCCACAGGTGAGCTGGTGTTGTCGTTGGCAAAGGCAGTGTAAGGCAGGTGGATAAAGGGAAAAAATGGATGTGATGATTCATTGCTGTTGCCGTTGTGCTGGGGTTTCTTAGGCTCTTCTTTAATTGCAGTGTCCTGTACCCTAGTCCTCCCTGGCCCATTAGCTGCACCATGTGCTCCTAGTGGTGTTTCAGGGCTGACAACATTTGAGCAGAAACTCTACTCCCTTCTCTTAATTCTAGAAGGCTCCTTGAGCAAAACTGCTCGGCTGTATTCATTCCTGCCCTTTCATTTTTATCTTCCTTCCTTGGGTGTGAAGTCCTTTTTGTGGCTGGATTCAAGCCAAGAACCTCTACCCACAGCTGCCAAGCCTGGCATCCCTACTGGCTCCAGGTGAGTCAGTTCATTAGGATGAATCAGTATGCCCTGTAAAAGTTTTAGGCTCCAGACTTCAGCTTGACCACTCTTAATAATTTGGTTTTGCCTAGTTTATTTGTTTGTCTTTGCTTCATCTAAGCTGTCACTTCTGGTGGCTCCTCGCTTCAGACTTACTCAGCTTTTGGAGCCATGCAGGACCTTCAGTCAGTGCCCCTACCCTTTGTGGAGCTGCTTTTGCCTCAGCATTGTAGCTTCTCCACGACCACTCATCCCTTTACCTCTCTAACCTGCACAGGTGGAGTTAGGAGGAATTGCACCTCAGCATGAGAATGTGCAGCTCTCAATGCAGGGAGTACTTCAGACTCTGGAGGTGGAGAATATTAACATGAATCCACAGGAATGAAGAGGGGACTGTTTTTGCATGGTGGTGGTGTTTGCATAAGCTTTTACTGTCATAAATTAGTAGATCAGGATTCAGGGGACAGATTCAATGTGAAAAATAGGGAATTAATTTTCAGGCTTCCAAGGAAGGGTTGAGGATGAGAAGTGGTGTTAAAAGATATGGAAATGTGCCTTGAAAGTAACCTTGCAAAGATGGATGACATTATTTTTGTTGTGTGAAGCACCCAAGTTTAACGAGGCATAAAGCAGAAGGCTTGGGAGGATTTGGTCCAAGTGCAAACAGAATGAGCGTGGGACTGGCAGATGGGAGGAACATTAGCCCACTCCTTGGTGGAGTTGTTGCTTCTTTCTCCTGTTATTGCTTACAGCGGTGCTTGAGAGAAGGTACTTATTGAGGAGGGGAGAGTAGCCTTCCTGTTCTACTTGAATGTCATTGGCTGTATTTTTCTCTGTGGGGAAACAAAGTTCCAGTGCTCCAGTGGGTCACATCCTGAGTGTTTGTATCCAAAGTAAATCTAGAGCAACACCATCTACTTTAATAACATCTGCAATAAGCCATGACTGGCTCTTTCTGAACAGACAGGAGAAATGAACAGCTGTGACTTCAGATGCTAAATTTTTTGGCATACTCTTTTTTTTTGAGATTTATGGCTCTTTTATTCTCTCTTTGAGAATGTAGTGGAGCAATTGCTGATCTGTGCATGTGTGAGAAAATGTCAGTGGAGGAGTAATATATATGGAAATCTTGCATAGAGATAGAACAGGCAGCCAGTTTGCCATTAGATAATGAAATAATTGTACAAAAATATGTCTCCTGAAATAACGATTGAGGGAAGGGTTAGGGACAGGGTTGGGGGAGGTTAATATTTTTGAGTAGTTTGCTCTACTTATAGTACTCATTTCTGACTCTCCTGTAATTTTACTGCTTCAGACACTGATTTTCCAGTGCTTAGTGTTGCACAGGCAGATCAGTTCCATCTGAGACACCAGCCCAATTGCTGAGCTAGGTGAAGGGATGGGAAACTGCCCCCAAGTACTTTCTCTGTCACAAACTGGCCAAAGGTAGGTAGGCTAAGGTCAGCAACTCTTTCAGGTACCAATGAACCTGCCTCTCACTGAGTCCACTTTTCTTGTTTCTAAAATGGGGTAGTAGAAGTTATTTCTTTGTGGTGTGTGTTGGGTGCATAAATATAGCTGAGATACTTCAGAAGGCATCTAAGCATCTGAGACAGTCTTGGATGGGATTCCCCTTCCTGCTACTTCTCTTCTGGCCAGAACTGACCAGCAGAAATGTTCAGTGCTTGTACAATTTACATATTATTTTTGGCTAAATTTTGTTAAGCTTGGAATTTGTTTGGTATTGATAAGCTCAAGAGTAAAATCTTTAACTACTTCCTTGTACTTTCTTCTACTATAGAGCAGCTCAAAAAGTTCCTGGCACTCTTTCACCTTCTCCCAAATAACACAATGCCTGCCTTGCCTTCTCTTTGAGAAGGTCTCCTTCTGCAAAGAATGTTGTACCAAATATAACTTTATGCAGGGTGGTAAAAATGGTTCATTCTTTCTTCATCCCAGCTCCTGACTGCATCTGCCTAGTTCTTGGTCTAGAGATAAATGTCACTGAGGACTGTCTGGGGACTATTTTGCATCTGAATGGTGACTTGTAATGATTCAGGTAATGGGCCAGACCACTGTTTTATGTAGTGACTGGTGCTAGTCCACTGAAGTCCAAACAGCTGCTCCAAGTTTCTGTCATCTCAGCAGAAAACAAGTACAACAGCATCAGCTTGCAGCCAGTTTACAGTAAACCTATTCCCTGGGCTGTGGGTTAACCTCCTTAAATGTCCCTTGTGTCAGGTCTGTTACTCTCCTATGTGAAAATAAGTCTTGGTGTGCTTTCTGATTTACTGAAGTGTAAATAAAGCAAGAAGGTCTTTCATGTTCAGGCTCTCTCATCAGCATATATTAGTAACACTCATCAGCTTTTGACTGGAACTCTGATGGCATAATTACTCTGAAAGGGTAACATATTCAAAACTACCTGTGTGACTTTGGGAGTTAGATTCCTCAGAGACTTAGTCATTATTTTAAAAAGATATTAGCTTTTTAAGCTACACACACTCCTGGAATTTTTAAGCAAAGACTTCTGTTTATCTTGTCTTTAAAATGGCAGTTTCTAGGATGAGAGTGGCAGCTCTGCCACTCCACTTATTTCAGATATTAAGTAAGAGTGTTGGAGAAACAATTAGAAAAATACTGTGGTAAATAGATTCTCATGGGTAATCTTATTAGAGAGGTCCAGGAGGTAAAAATGTGCTTTTCAGTCACCTGACAGCAGGATGGATATGAGCATGCATTTTCAGCTATGTCTTTAGGACAGCTGAGAGGATGACTGATGTCTCAGCTGTTGTTGAAGACAGAGCAAAGCATATATTTCTCTAGACAGCATTTGGTGCACTTAACTCAAACAGCTTGTGACTAGAACAGTTCAAGTCACTGGGGCAAACATGGTTATCAGAAGAAACAGATAAACTAAGAAAACAGTCTTGCATACTCTAATGTTTGTGTAGGTAAGATTTTAATTTGCTATCAGTCCTAGGGTTCTTTATGAGCAGTGATGGATTAGTCGTGATACTTGTGCAAGTTTTAAAGCATTCCTGTAACACTTGTGATGCAAAATCTATTTATTTTGCAACATACCTGTGAGATAGGGACCTGCTATTTATCTCAGTTGTACAGCTAGGGAACTGAAGTATTCAGTAAAGCTAAACACAGCATGAAGGATCATGATCTTGATCACACAAGAAGTCTGCAGCAGGGCAGACAGGAGGGTGCTGAAACTGGTTCTTAATTCCCATGAAAATCAACAAGCTTTGGTCAATGCTTTTCCCATCTGATTCTTCCTCAGTGATTCTGAAGCAGCTTGTGGCATTTGCTTGGCTAGACAATGTGGGTTTGGCTTTTCTAAGGAAGAAAACTCAAGCCTGGTGATGGAGGGAGGCAGGTGATGTATGTCTGGGGAAGAGGAAGAGTGGGGAGCATCCCCCAGCTAGAGATGCCTCCACCACCACTTCTTTAGTGAGTGGCTTCCCCAATGCTGGCACAGGCTGCTTCTCAGCTACTGAAACTATCTTCCTCTCTGGAAATCCCTGCTCTTCCTGTACCCAGAACCAGCTCTGCTCCCCTTAATAAAGTTGATATGAGTGACTGGGTTGATGATGGAGCTTCCTGCCCAGCTCCACATCTGCTGCCACAGTGCTGAGTCCCTGTGCTGCCTGGGTTCCCTGATGGAGCAGAGCTTCCACTGCTCCATCTCAGCCATGTGAGGGTCACCAGTGTTTGGAGTTTGGTGGAGGAAGTTGTCCAAAGCTGGCAGGAGGAATTTTTTGTTGTGGTTGCATGATGAACAGTAACAATGTGAGTTTTATTGCTCAGAATGTATCCACATTTATAGGATGCTATATTTAAAAAGGAGAAAAAATGAGTCATGGGGAACTATGCTAATGTTAAGTATTTATGTCTACCTCTTGTGAGGCTGAAGGCAGTGGGAGTTGAGCAACATTCTTGTGAAGTGTCTAGAGGATTTACAGATCAAACTAAAGCCTGCTGAAGTCAGCTGTAAGTCATGCAGTGCCTTGCTCGGGGCCCATGTCATGTACTGTGTGTGGGTTCCAGTGAGATATTCCTCTTGGGAAACCCGGGAGCGCTCAGGGCTGCCGACTTCCCTGGGCTCGGGCAGGAGCTTGACTTGCTCCCAGTGGTGATTACTCTGCCACTGGAAAGTCACTTCTGGCTCACTGCCAGGGCAGGAGTGTTGCTGTGCCTCCCAGGCCATGCCTGCAGCACCATAGGAATGGGTACCCATGCCCTGAGTGGGAGCAAGCAGAGCCTGGCATGTCTCAGCTTCTCCTGCACTCCCAAGGAGATGCAGTGTCAGAGTCTGCTATGGAAAGCTGCTGGAGCTTTCCTTTCAGAGCTGGCTAGGGACACAGGGATGCCAGGGTTCGGATGCTTTCACTTATGGCATGTCTTGACACTAATTCAGTTAGCTTCCACTTAATTATGAAGTGCAAATGTTGGAGTTTGTTTTATTTAAAAGTTCTTTAATGAAATTGCGATCGGATTGAGAGCACCAGTGAATTCAGCTTTCAAAGCATCTGCTTGCCAGCATGTCTCGGCTCCTGTCACAGCTATAGGAAGGACTGGGATCAGGATTTCAGTGGTGGGTGAGCTGACAATGGAGTATGGAGAGGGACTCTGTGAACAAACCCTGACAGCGCCATGTGTCCAAAAAATGCAGATTTGGCAACAGCAAGAGGCTCTACAATTCCTCTGTAAAATAAATAACTTATTGGAAGAAGGAGGTTTTGAAGTGAGCAAAAAATAATTATTAAAGTGAAATCTTCAGCTTTATTGGACTTTTTAATTTTGTTTTCTTGTGGTTTTTTCTTTTTCTTTTTTTTTTATTTTTTAAGAATTGGTCATATTAGTATGAAAATGAATGTGCTTAATCTTCCTTTGATAAAGTTTTGAGTGATACACTATTGCAGCCTGTTCTGTTTTCCAGTGCAAGGCATGCTCTGGTTTATAGAAACAAATACTTGTTCATCTTGCAAATATAAGAGGGGTTGAAAGGCCTTTGAATAGGGATCTGCTCTTTGCACTGCTGGAAGCACTAAGCCTTGTGGTGAGCCTGATAGGCAATAGCTGGAACAAAGACCCACCCATTTCAGGTTAAAAGGGTTAATGGACATCAGTGTAGTGGGAATCACAGCCATTTTTTTCTTGAACTGGCCTTCCCACTTAGAGAACTACTGAAACACCACTGTAGCATGTCTTCAGGTACCTGGTGACTCTAAGAAAGCATTTCAAGGATTTTTTTCCTCTAAACCTGTGATCCTGTGATACAAACTTTACCAGTCAGTTGTTGAAACACTCACTCTGAAGGGGTACCAAATGACAAAAGTAACAGGATGCAGATGGAATTTAATCTCTTGGACACATTCAGACACTGCTATCGGGTCTGTCATCTGTACTTAGCATACCCAGATAGCTCTTGAGTGGTCTGCATAGACAGCTGGCAGTTTAGTAGAGATTGTGATCTTCAGAAAATATGCAGCTGATGTCTTGTGTAATACTTGCTATGGAAGTATTGCTGTCACCAGCCTAAGTGCAACACTTGCTGGGAGGGGAACATATGTCTATAAAGCAGGACTCTTTGGAAGATATTATTCAGTACCAAGCACTCAATCCCAGAAGGAGTCATAAGGGCATCCACAGAGCTTGTGCTGCAGGGTGATGAACTGGGAGGGGGGAGATCACTGGAGGAATTCCTTTGGCTCAGCAGTGCTTGCTGCTGGCTGGAGTTGCAGACTGAGGCTGGTTTGGTGGCTGCTGGTGTTTCGTAGGGACAAGAATCCCTAACTAACCTTGGAACAGAAGGAGACATGCCCCAGTGCTCTGGAAAAACCCTCAGCTGTTGTGAATTGTTTTTGTGCAACAGTGCAAGGTCAAACACTGCTATTGTAGCTCTCAGAATAGTGCATGATCTCACTGTTAAGGTGCCTGCCTGCATCTGACACAGCTGCCCTTGGAGAACACGACAGGTATTGCCTGAGCCCACTCTGTGCACTTCACCTGAAGAGACCCTGGTGGTGGCTGGAGAATGATCGTAGCTTGGAATTTGAGCATCCAGAGGTTGTGATCAGCTCTAGCAACGAGATGGACTTGAATAAGTACTTCCAGCACTTCCCTAAGAAAATATTCTGTAGCTCAAGGGCAGAGTGCTTTGAGAGAGACTTCTGTATCCTCCACATGCTGTGGATGCTTTCAGATCTAATCTGTAAACAGGGAATATGTCAGGCATGAGGAACTGTGCAGACCATTTGCTTTTCTTGAGCTTTGGGCAGGTCCAAAGAGATACTGAATGCTCTGTTAAGGTGCTCTGCTGGGCATTGCTTCCTCTGTGCATCCTGCAAAATAGCTCTATGAAGCACAAGGATGCTGACAAGCTGATGCATCACCCTAGTCACCCTAGTGAGCAGCAAGAGTTTTGTTACGTGAGATTTACTTGTGGAGTACTAAGTCTGTTTTCAAAAGTTTTACTTGGACCAAATGCCTGTGGAGCATGAAAAGGCTTTCATGTTAATCTGCAAAGTTAGCTAAGAGAATATATAATTCCTTATTCTTTTTGCAATGTAGCAAGCCTGTTTAATTAGGCAATTGGGATTTGAATTATTAAATAACAGAACAGTTTCAACCTACTTTTCTGTTGGTAAAGATCTCCAGCAACCCTGTTTTTATTCAATGGATTTTTAAATTATGAGTTCCAGAAACTCTTTGAACCTCCGGAGGATGACTTACTGGATCCAGGAGGACAGAGAAATAGGACTCTTATTTTAAGGTCTCCTGAGCACAGCAAGTTACTCTCTGTTGTTTACATACCAGCCTCACAAGAATATGGAAATAAATGCTAGGCTGTTGAAACAAAGCAGAAAAATTGTGTTTTCGGGCATATCCTGTGTTGAAGCATTTGTTTAGTTTTGTGCAGCATAAGAATAAATCCCTCTACTGCACAAAACACTGGGAGCAGTTCTCTGATTTGGAGTAAAACAGAACAGAGCAAAGTAACAGGAACTGCAGTTCATGTGGGCTTGGGAAGACTGGTGAAGATGAACTGGCATAGCTGAGAGGTGAGAAGGGACAAAGAGGAATTGTCTCAGCCAGAGCAGTGAAGAACTGCAGAACTTGGGCAGTGATTGGAGGTCTGCCACCTTCAAGGAAATGACAAAAGGGCTGAGGAAATGCCTGCTGGTGTCCATGGTTGGGGCAGACATGCCAGCAGCCCTGGGCAGGGTGTCCTCGTGGGCAGCAGGAGGCAAGGGACTTGCTGACAAAGCCACTTGGACCCAAAAAACTCCTTAAATATCTCCCAACCTCAGGCTCTCCAAGCCCTCTTGACCCCAGGCTAATGTATTCTGGCTCCTGTTTGGGACTGGTGCACTTCAAAAGCCTTGTTGAGTGGAGGGGTGGGTGGAACTGGTGACCCAAAATACCATTTCCCCTTCCTAAGGCTGGGCGTATACCAAACTTGTGTCTCTGTGTGGTAAAAGAATATGAACCAAAAGTGCTGAGAGATGCAGTGGTTAAATTGAAACATGCTGTGGCAGGATGAAAGTAATCTTGTCCCTTACAAGGCCTTAATGCTTTGGGGCTTTATTTATTTATTTTTTTTTTCAAGTGGCTGCCATCCATGCTGTCTCTATCTGTGCTTTTAATAGAGATATTTTTATATTCAGAGATGTGCCAAGATGCCATCAGGTTAAATAACCCCATGTTATATTCTCTCACTAGGTTAATATAAAAAACCAATACCTATAGTTGTGTTTTATTTAAAATTTTAAGTCTGAAGTGTCATTGAAGGTGCTGAAGCATAAGAGGATAAGTCCATGAAAGGGTCTGTGTCCCTTGCAGAGAACCTTGCTGTACAAGGGGTCAAATCCAGATTTTTTGCTGTTTCTGTGAGTCTGGTATGTAAAACATGATGCAAATGAGAGATTTGTCTGGATTGCCAAGACTAAGGCTAATCCATAATCTCTTTGCTTGTTTAAAAATAATGGCACTGTACATGCATAGGAATGGCATATGATATCTACCTTAAGGCTAGAGCAAGATAATGCTGCATCCCACTGATTTTGAGAAGAGACCTTGGTGTCTTGACTTGGTTACAGCTTTGCAGCAGGGTAGCTGTACTTCAGAGCTGTGTGGTGGATGGAAATTAAAAATGGATCTTATGGCAGAACCTAAACATTTCTTTGGAATTTCTCAGACAAAGCCTTTAGGAGATTGAACATGTTTCATTGCTCAGATTCTTCTGAGTTTCAAACAGGAGAGGGAGAGCAGAGTAATTGAACCAAAACAATGATCTGGAAGAGCTAATGAAGGACCAGGGATTCTTCTTTGAAGGTAGTTCTTGATTTACCTCAATAGTCAAGATGCAGAAACTCTGTGCAGTTACTTTGCTTTATTTGGTTCATGCATGGCCTTACCTGTGAAGTGACCCTTCCCACTACTCAGGCAAAGCACAAGTGCTGTACACTGCTAGGAGCTCCGTACCACTCAGGTGCTGCAGTGTCCAGTGGCACTGTAGTACCATTCCCAGTGAAGGAAAGGTGGGTGTGCTTCAGCCCCAGAAAATGACAGGCAGTGTGGCAATACTGATTTAACTGATGCTTTATCCTCTTGTCCCATCCAAGGTCCTTACCTGCCCCATTGCCAAGACTCAGTGGTGTGTTCACTGCCTGTACTGCTCTGTAGTCCAGCACATCTTCTCATTCCTCTGGGACAGCATCCTCTCAGGGAATCTGCAATTTCTGCAAATCTGTCAGTGTCAGCCTGATAAGACAGAAGGAGGCATCACATTGGGCGTGGAGCGCTGAGTACCTTGAAAGCTGACTTCTGAAATGGGTATAACCAAGTGTGGTGTGTTTCTCCCATGTGAAAACAGTTTATAGGGCAAAAGCAGATGTTATTGTTTGGTGTGTGTGAAAGATGTTTTGTGGCAGAAGCGGGTGTGCCTCTCTTTTCCTTTAACTGGCAAGAGAATCTGCTGTTGCTTTCTTCTTTTTCCTTTTTTTTTTTCCACGCAATGGTAATTGAGTTTTTAGGGGATTTATCTTTCCCTGAAGTTGTGGGTGAATTTCTGATGTGATTGCACAGTGTAGTGGTGGTTGGAGCCCTGCTGTTGCCTTGCTCATCAGAGCTGCTTCACGAGAGCGCAGAACACTTCTGAGGTATGATTTCCCATCACATGCTAATCCAGTGAAGTGCTGTAGATTCGTTTGCTGGCACTGTTTAAATCCATAATGCAGCACCACCTGCCAAACCACGGGCCATAATGGAAGTGTTAATGAATGTACATATACACCCTCCCACACGGCTGCAAGCTGAATGACTTAAGAGTCAAGGCAGAGAATTTAGGCTGAGTGTGGAAGGAACCAGAATTAGGGTATCCTGATGCAGATCTCTGCTGAAACTGGGAGGTGAGGGATGGCCACAGGGGTCTAAAGCTGGGTCAGCTGACTTACAGGGTGCTTTCAAAGATGTGTTAATTTTCAGCTGCTGCTCTATGGATTCATCCAGTCATGACACCGGAGATGTAACTTGGGCATTCAACAACAAAAGTGCAGGTACTGAGCAGCACCAGGTGGGGCCCTGGTACCCTTCTTCTGAGGGGTATTCTCATGGGGTGCTTCTCTCCAGTGCTGGCAGGGTGAAGGCACTTGACCGGAGAGTGGACTTGAGACATGCAAGGGTAAACTCTGTTCCTCAGGGGTGGTTTGGCCAGTTGCCCACTGGTTTGAGTGTCAAGGTGTGTGTTTGCCACCAGGATGGCTTGTCCAGGCTGGCACAGAGTGGAAGGAGAATATCAGGGAAAGAGCTAAAGAGGGATAGCCAAGGGGTTTGCCAAAGAGAGGGGCTAGGAAGAAGCAGCAGGCTGGCCTGGCATGTGGCTGGGATGCTGGCAGTGTACATGCACCCTGTCCTCAGGCAGGTTTAGTGGAATGCTGTGGCTTTGCAAAACCCTGCATCACTATGTGTGAGGCAGAGGAGGGGCCTGTGCATCCACCTCTCATCCCACTCCTCATCCCTGTGCCCAGCCCTGAGTTCTGCTCACCCTCCTCTTTGAGACAAGCAGTTGGATTTGCCAAGTATGGAGTCATGGAGTCACCTCCCCAGCATGCTGTCCGTAAATAAGAGGCTTATGCTCTTGGCAGACACTGTAACAAGCCTGGAAAAAATTACTATTATGGGTCCTGGGCCAGTGATGAGATCTTGGAGTCTTCCAAGTGACAGAGTAATGACATGGACCTGGGAAATGCCTGGAATAGCCTTCCACACAGTTCTGGGATTTAGCGTCATTAGATTCTAAGTAAAATAGGCCATATGCCTATTTGGGTAAATTTGGGAGACAGCTGTTCCTTCCTCTTCTGAAGTCCATGCTGGTGAAGCTCTACTAAATCTCCAGCATTACAGACCAGCATATTCTCTGTCCTTCTGCACCTGTAGGTGAGTATTGGATGTGTTGGGGGAACCAGGAGGACTGTCCTTGATCCAAGACCCTGGGAAAATTTATAGAGAGCCCTTCAAGCCTGCCCTGTGCCTTGGGGTGTAGAACTATTGCAGAAACATCAGTGCTGCCCCATAGCTCACAGATAATTTCTGGGAACCTTGTGATGCAAAGTGAACAGGTAATGTATCTTTTTTTCCCATAGGATATGTACAATAGTCTTTTTGCTTAGGAAGGACATAGACATGAGTCAAGTTCTGGAAAAACTTTGCAGATAGAGGACAGATTTTGTAAATAGCCTGGAGATCCCTACTCTCCTCACCTTCCTTCATCTTGGACTTGGTAGGATTCACCCATCCCCTAGTGGAAATGCTATTACCGGTGAACTTCGCAGCCTTCAGCTCTTTGCAGCTGTCTAAGAGATGCAAAGTGTGTTTGCCAGGAGGGAAGGGAGTCTTTAAAAAGCCATTTACATCCTGAAAGACATCCAGTAGCAACACTGGAGATGTAAAAAGCATTAAATACTGAATTGAGCCTGACTGGAAGACAAATGTGGAGCCAAATGCATTGACTGATTTGCAGGAGGGTGACTGGAATGAGGTGGCCCTGTACCCTTTTTATCCATTAATCATCTCCAAAGCATCCATAGGTGCCATGAAGTCTGTGCCTTGGAGCAGGCATGTGTGGACAGCATGGTGCCCATAAGGCTGCAGGGCAATGACCCTTCAAGGAGCTGGGCAGAGGGGTGGAGGCACCCCTTGTTTGGGCAGGAGCTTTGGGACTGATGTGGGGAAGGCAGCGTGGAGCAGTGAGGAGGTCCATGCTGGTCAGTTCTTGGTGCTGCTTAGGATCCCCTCACAGCCCCATGCTGCAGCACAGGAATTTGTTGCCTGGACCACTTTGACCTGCCCATGGTGATGCTGTTTGAGGCTGGGAGGGCTGTGCAGTGCACATCTGGCTATGCCGTGCACATCTGGCTACATTGCCAGCATCAGGGCCACATGCAGGCAGCAAAACATCTGGGCTGCTAACACGTCATTGCTGAAGCACTGGGCTATTGCTTCAGAAACCTCACTGAGCAGTATTAAGAGCAGCAAAACCACCCAGGGCAGTGAATTTGGGGTCTTTTCTATTGGTGTGTCAGCAGGCTGGGATGTTTAGGAGGGAAGCTGCCCATTTCCAGGGATTGTGTGAGCAGGAAGGGCAGCTATTGGAATTCGAAGCCGCTTCCTCCACTAAATTTGTTCTTGCTGCATTATCTCTGCCTGGGCAGGGCAGGGGAACATCTTGGCAATCTGCTTTTTTGCTACAGTATGTTTAGGTCAGGTTCATTGGTTCCATGATAACATAGGAGAGGCCTTCCTGGCCTCCTAGCAAAGAATTTGCAATATAGTAATACAGGAATCTGTCATCCCCTGATGTCTCCTGAGGGTTTTGGAAATGAATAAGGAAAGGGATGGTGGATTTAAACACACAAGAAGTAATAGAAATAAGAGTAGCTGAGCCAGGCCCCAGTTACTGAGTAGGATGCTCTCATTTCATACCTTTGCAAAAGGCTTGGATCATCCTCCAGTGGACACCCCTAAACTGGCAACAATACAGTTTTATTTGAGGCCTTAGAGATAAAGGAATGGATCTTGTCTAGTTGCTTTCTGATCACATAATTGGATTCTTCTACAGAACTGGTAGTGGCAGAGCTGTAACTACAGATGACCCAAATCTGACTGAAGTATTGTTTTTAATAATAATGAAAAAAAAAAAATCTGGCATCTGCATCTGACTGTTGGTTTGTCACAGTGACAGAACTCTTCTTACGTATTTTGAAAAGGGCACTACATCACCGAGGGAAGCAGGCTGAAGATTAATGGAGTTGTTGTGGGAGGTGGAGGAGGAGTTGGGAGAGGGAAGCAGAGCTGGTTTTGGATGACATTTGTCAGTGTGATTGACTCATGCTGTGCTGCACTTACATACAGATTTGGACACCAACAAGCAGGTGCTTCCCAGTAAAAACAAGTGAGTCCCTGAACCCAGCCTGGCCACGGGAAAGCTGCTGCTCAGTTCTACACTGAGGGCTTCTCCTTACATCACTTAGGGATTCGCAGAGGGGGAAAGTGGGGAGGCCGCCTACTACCTAAGCCATTTCCAGTGACGTGGCTTTTTATTATTATTATTTGTTCAGGCTATAATTCTGTGTTTCTTGAAATAACTACCAAGTATTCATCAGGCAGCTCCTGCCTTTAGCTGCCTTTTGTGTGAATCTCAAGTGCTTCATTACTCCCCCGGTGCATTTTCTTTCTCTTACAGTAAATCTGAGCAGCATCTGTGTGGTGGGGGAGGTGATGCAATTTTGGGTTGGAAGGAAGAAAAGGTCTGGCTGGCACAGGAAGCCAGTGAGCAGTTCAGGGAACACAACACTTGGGGTACAGCATCTTTTTGCCCAGGAGGAGAATTGATGAGGCCACTTCCAGGACCCACAGTTACATCCCCCCACATTCAAAGCCCAGCCAATTGCAGCTCTTTATTGCTTGGTAGAGGATTTTATTTTTAAACAACAGTTGGTTTAAGGCTTTCTTTTTTTTTTTTCCCTCCCTTTTAATAGCAATCTGATAGTGCTTTGATCACTACTCCAAAAGGAAATGCCTGTAATTTCCTGTGCAGGTCTTACCAGGTGCTGGGCTCCATCAGATCCGGAAGCTGATGGGAGTTGGGAGCACCTGTTGGAATCTGCCTTCTTAGAAAACCTCAGAGACTTGAAATTTCACTTGTGTTTTGAAAAACCTAATGCCAGAGCTACAAAGGGCATAAGACTCTGGCTTCCCACATGACAGATCTGTTCCATGCTGACTTCCCATTGAAGACTGGAACACAGTCCAGCTTTTGTTCAGTGTGTCCTTTCAGAGGCATTGACTGGGAAGGAAATCTGACAGACTGGAGAAAACTTGGCTAAGAGTTAATCATCTTTATTTAATAATAATTGGCAGGTTTTTTTCATACACCTAAAAGTCCTTTGGCTCTTGACTGCTTGGGACATGGTCATGCCTACTTGAGGGAGAAATTCCTGAAGTTCATTCAGTCCTGATCAGCATGACTCAAGGGAAGCAGCAGCCTCCTAAAAGGGCATGTCCTGTCTTTCAAGGATTCTTAGTAGTTCCCAGCCCAAGGGATTGCCTACAACACATGGGGCTGAGCTATTTTGGTACCTGGCTAGCGTCTCTGGGTGTGTCGTGGTGGTTGTGTGGCTGCAGCCAGCAGTCTGCAAGAGGAACAGAGAGGGAAGTGTTCAGATTTTGCAGAGTTTCAACCCTGCAGGCACTGCATGGAGCTGCTAATGCTTACAAAGTGGCTGGGTAAAAGGGTGTAATCGAGTGAGCTGTGGGTAGAGGAAGAGTTCTTAATTGCAACCGTAGGAGTAGTTGGCAGCCTCTGTGGCTGATAGTCTTCCTCAGGTGAGATTGGCATCCTCAGGTATGCAGAGCTCTGTCAGACCATGGGTGAGGAGCCATGGACCAAAACAAGCTGATGATAGGAAAATTGCCTTGGCCATGGGTTGATGGAATGATCAGCATCTGTGCTTATACATTAGTGTGTGCTAAATCATGGCCTGTTGCTGAAGTGGACATCGGCTCCCTAAAGTTGTCTGCTTTGGAAAGCTGCAGCAGAGGAGGAGGGAGCTTGGTAGTTCCCACACAGGCCCTGCTGTAGCTTTTCCTGGAGGTTTCATAACAGAATTAAGCAATTTGTGTTGCATGTTGCCATGGAGACTGTAAATCACTGTCGTGCTGGTCTTCTCAGTCAGGGAGCCGCTGTCTTTAATTGCACTAACCTCCCCTCAAACTGGCTTGGTTCTGAGCTTGCTGACCTCCTGTAAAGGCCTTACCCTGGGAGCTCAGCCTCCAGGACAGCAGAGCAGGAACCAGGGAAAGGGGTGCCAGCACATCAAATATCAACTATCTGGGGTTTATTTTCTTTTTTATTATTGTCTTATGTGGCCACAGCTCTTCTCAGAAGCCTGTGCTCTGACCCATTTGCATTCAGGGCAAGTTTTGTAATGAGGGTGGGGATTAGATACACTACCTGCATTTTGTGGGGCAGTCATACAAACTAAGATGATTTTGGTGTTTTTATGTTACTTGGCTGCTCCAAAAAGATAGCTCAGCCCTTCCACTCCACCTCCATGTCCAGACAGGTAAATGAGGTTTTATGCAATTTATTCTGCCTCTTAAAAGAAAATACTTTCTGCTGAGGAGGCTCAGCTTCAGTGACACCCTTGGACCAATGTTTCTTTCTTCTTCCCATCCACCTACCCCAGAAGTAGCCACACTTCTGACTGTCTCAGCATTACTGGCTTGTGCTGTCAGGCCACCAGTCTTGCCAGTGTGTATGAAGATGGTTGTGTAAATCAGCCCCCTTCAAGTGACTAAACCAGAGCCCTGGCAGCATTTGTCAGCGCAGGGTATGGATCCTTCTCTTGGCTCCTTCAAAATAAACAACTATATAAATTGTAAGATGATTATCCTCAGACCTTATTAGTGTATTACCACATGCTGCTTTGTATTCAGACAATAGATAAAAACATTTGTGCTTCACTTTTCTCAGTCAGATCTACAGCAAACAACACGCTTGTTCTTGCTCCCATCTGAGGAGGATTGCGTCGGTACTCTTGCCAAAAACACATGAAAATTAGCCCAAGTCTTTTGCACTTGCCTGTAGCTCTGTGCACCTTTGGGAGTGTTTAGTCTTTTCCAGAAAATTATATATGTTGTTTTAAAGGTTTGAATCATGAGCTGGTTAAGTCCATAATCTTGTCAAGGCATGAGTTGTCTTCATACTTTGGTTATTAGGGCAGATGGAGGGGCAGAGGGACTGAAGTGCTTGACTTTTGGAAGGTTTTCATTATGTACATGCATGGCTGGAGCATGGGACCTGCCATCTCAGTAGAGAGGAGTGTTTCCATGAGCAGCAGAAACACTCCTGCAGAAACATCTAAACTTGCTGCCTTTTGATACTTTGAAGTTTTCATGTGTTGTGCTAGCATCACCTAAAATACAGGGAATTGTGCTCAACAAACCAGCCTACAGTTCATGACTTTTTTTTTTTTTTTTCAATTTTTTTTCAGTTCAGTTCTTGCTGTTTTCCCCAGGCTACGTAACGCTCAGTCTGGTGGCTCAGACACACAGCATGACCAAACTTCTGGAAACAACGGGAAGCAAATGCCCCGATTCAGCCGATAAGCATGCTGGGCAGAGACACAGTTTGTACAATGGGCTAAACATTATCCTAGTACTTTGGGGAGCATTTCATGCAAGATAAGCTTGAGGCTTCTTAGGAGTGGGTTAAAGGGCTGGCACAAAATGTCAGTAAAAATGTAATGCTTGTTGCCAAGCAGCAGCTTGTGGTTTTGTGAGGAGGTCAAAAATCGTGCACAAACGGAGTATGTTTTTCACATCCACAGACTGTCCCCCGCCATGTCAGTAACAATCAGTCTTTCATTCTGCCTGGCTGGAGCTGCTCTGCTGTGTAAAGAAGGATGGGGTGAAATCTTGGCCACGGGCAAAGCAAAAAATTGTTGTTAAATGTGTTGGAAGGAGGGGCAGAGCTTTAGCCAGGGTCTGTGTCTCAAAAAGCCTGTGAGGATCATCTGACCCAAGAAGGATTACACAGAAATAAAACTTTCAAGCAAAAATAAGGCATTTAGTTGAAATTCATAGGTTTTTCAGTAGCCCAGCCTGCTGTATATTGATGTGTGGTCTCATAAATATGAGAAAGTGGCTTACTCAAATACAGGGCTAAGAAACTTTTCCTTGGGGTTGTTGTGAAGAAATGCAGTAAAACTGTTTGAAACCTCAGCTGGTTTGGTCTTCTCCCCATCCAGCAGGTGTTGCCTGCAGTGAAAATTCTTTCTATTCTCAAAAATTTCCTCCAAAGGTGGTTTAGAAAAAAGCAAACTTGATCATTCAAACTGAAAATGTTGGCTGGTCTCAACTTGGACAAGAGGCCTTTGCTGTTCTTACTCAGCAATCTCATCCTCTGTCTCCTTGTGGGTTTTCTTTTTAGAGGTGGTATGGGGTCTCCAGTGTACTAAAAGAACATGAGGCCTCCAAGTTTGCCAGGTCAAAAGTTCTTTTATGATCCAATATTTTGAATTAAACTGAAGTAATGATTATGGAGAAAGGGACTAGAGAAACCAGAAACTAACCTGGATTAGGGGATTATGTTCTTGTGTTTTGACAAGAACACAGCTTCTGTGGCACAGAGCACGGCTGACTTGCTTGGTGATTTCTGAGAATGAAAAAGTTATGGTTGTCTTTTTAATGAAAAAGAAATCCCTAGGGTTATTAGGAAAGACTCCAAAAGCTTGTGTGGGTTGGTGGGACACAGGTTGGGAGCCAACAGTTCGTGGAGGTTCCCTCAGAGCAGTCCTGGTCCCACCTCAGTGCTGACCCCAGCCAGCACCTGCAGCCCAAAGGGCACCAGCAAAACCACAATGTCTGGGAGCAGGTGCCTGCAGAAAGTGTCACCACAGCTGCTGCTGCACTGAACAGTATTTTCAAGAAAACCGATACCAAGAAAATCAACTGCCTTGTCTTCAGCCTTATCATTATGATGGATTTTTTTTTATTATTTTCTCCTTAAATGTGTGAAAGACCTCCCAGAAAATGCAACGGCCATTCAGATCTGGGAATGGCCACCTGTTTCCTCTGTGATCTGAGTCAGCACCACTGCTGCCCATGGGTGGGTGGAGAGCACTTGTATGCACAGAACCTCCTGTCTGGTTTCTCCTTAAGTGAGCAGTCCCTGCTGCTGAGAGTTGAAATAGGCCAGTCAGCAATGGCTGCCTCTTCTCCCGTCTCCACATACCTGTGCTGTTGCCCAGTTTCAGCCAGGGCATTTTTTTCATCTTTGTTTTGGGAGGCAGCTCTGAGGTGAGGGGAGCAGTGTGACCATGCTGCCGGGAAGCTGCTCTCTAGACTGTGTCACAGCCACAGGCACCAGCCTTCCTGCCACAGCAGGGTTGAGGGTTAAAAAAAAAAAAAAAAGGCAAAACAAAAACCACCTGTTGTTCCTGGCCTGCTGCCTTCTTGGTTTTATTTCTCAAAATTTAAAGTGAGAGAGAAGAAAGCAGCTAAGTGCATTTTTGTCTGCTGGCAGAGCCAGGATTGGACCTTTACCTCCAGTTTCATCCATCACCAGCAGTTCTGCCTGCAGATCTGGCCCTAGGATGTAACATAACATTTAGTGTTTGCTATGCCTTGGGTTAAGCAGTGAGGAATAGCACAACTCTGATTTATCAATGAGATTGGATCACTGGCAACAGGAAACTGTTGGGAGCTTGATAGGTGCACTGAACCAGGGTGATTTTTGTCATTGGTGTGTGGACCCAGCCCCTGCAGGAAAGGTATTCAATGGCATAGATGTTGCATGTGCATTTGGTGACAATTAGCAATGCTTGCCGACAAACAAGGCACAGTGGTGGAGAGGTCTGCACTTATAAGTGCTGGGTCTGAGTTGAGCTGTTGGGAAGGGTTGGTGCTGCTGCTCCTTTTCAAAAGGATTTTGGATGTCAGAGTTGCATTCATTCTCACTTCTTAGGCAGCAGGTAAAAACTGCCTTGTGCATATTGCCCTCTTGTCATTGCTGCTGAGTGATGGGAGATGATCTCTTTCTCCAGCAGGTTCAGCACACTGGAAGCATGGCTACAAGTGCTGTTCCCAGCGAAAACCTCCCCACGTACAAGCTGGTGGTTGTTGGAGATGGTGGTGTGGGCAAGAGTGCTCTCACTATTCAGTTTTTCCAGAAGATTTTTGTGCCAGACTATGACCCAACTATTGAAGACTCCTACCTGAAGCACACGGAAATAGATGGGCAGTGGGCAATTCTTGATGGTAAGCAAGCTACTCTCATGATCCCCTTTCCCTTCTAGCTGAGCACAATTGCAAATAGACCTCAGTGTCTCCCACAGCACGTTGTGTCTGTGTCCCTCCTGCTCTGCTGTGGGCTGGCAGGATCTGGAGCTGCACTACATGGTCTGCAGCTGGTCTCCAGCAAAGCTTCTGCTTCCAGTTGTATTGGTTCCAGTTCTGCACAGAAATGTTTCTTGCAGGTCTGTGAAAACCTACAGATCCTCATTGACATTTGGAGTAGGCTTTTGCAGCCCATGAATTACAGCACTGCCAGGTGGCTACTGCTAATGGTGCTTCATTGAGGTTGAGCTCATCCCCTGGGAAATAATAGTGAGTGGGTAACTGAGTGAGGCTTATAACCAGAAAGAACATTTAATCAAAACTATTGTCCACTGACAGTGAAGAATTGTTACAGCTCTTAAATCCAGTCATTCGGGGTGATGTTTTCATGTTTAATTACCTGTTTCATTTAAGTATGGGTAGGAGATCGGAGCCTGGAGATCAGAGATCTGTTATAACCAAGGGTTTTCAGTTCTTTGAAGAAAAACTGCCTTTTTTTTTAACAAAACAACAACAATGAAGCACACAGACAACCCCCCCCCAAAAAAAAAAAAAAATCAAAAAAAAACCAACCACCTTGATTAGCAGGTGAGGAGAAAAGCCCTGTATTACCTAAAGCTGCAGCTTGTTCAGTTGAGCTGCATGAGGCAGACTAACCACAGCTAAAAAGGCAGTCTTGCTCTTAAATGTTGTAAGTTTTGTTTTGCTTCATAGAATAATTAGGTAGTACATAAAAGCAAGCAAGTATTTTGTGCCTTAATTACCCAAGTTCATGTATGTGGCCACTAACATAACTGAACTAAATTTAGCCTCACTTGTGCCAAGTTCTACCTCCACCCTCTTGTCATGAAGGTGCTCAAGATCTTTTGTGTCTCTGCATAAGTGTCACTGGTGTGTGGGGACAGAAAGCTGGGGGATTGTCAGGAGTGGTGGAATATGGATGCTGGTGGGGTTTGCTGTGAAGACTGTTAGCTTGGTTTGGAAACTTGAGATCTTAGTTGAACTCTTACGGATTTATCAGATATAATTTAGTGAGTAGAAATGGCCATAAAGTCCTTAAAAGAACAGCTTTTATTCAGTATTAAAAAAAACAAAACCAGCAAACAACAAACAAGTAAATCTTGCCAACATTTGTTCATTTGAATATGTTAATAGTTGATATGAGGCAGTATTTGTGAAATTGGTGCTGAAATGTCTCTTCTTGACATCTGCATTAGAAATATCTGCTCCCAATTAATCATCTCATAATGTATACATGCACCTTTATTTTTAAAATGCCAGTCCTATACAAAGTAAAAATCCAGTCCTGCTCTAAATGAAATTCATTATTTTGAGTCCAGAATCCAGCCCTCTGAAATGAGTGACCTTTATCTTCACTGGTATGGCCCGTGTTCTGATATATATCTACCAGGTGCTCTACTTGTTGGTGTTGGCTGAAACAGCCTTGGTTTTGCAAATTATTGAAAAGTAGAAAAGGCATATTTTACTGAATATTTCAAATTTTTGTTTAGACAAAAAAAACCACAAACCTAAACAACAACAAAAAACCCAAACAAACCTGATCTGAATGGGAGTGGTAAAAGAAATTGTTTTCCAACAAGCAGAAACTTAACCCTTTGTTTTAATGAAAAAGGCTTTCTTTTGCTCACAGGGAGCTTAATGGCTGTACTTGGGCTGAACTGAATTCAGCTGTGGCCTTGAATGACATGTTGGGAATCCCTGACTTCCAGGGCTTGTGTGCCCACAGATGCTTCACAGCCAGAGAAGTGAAACTGCAGCTGCTTCTCTTTCCTACCACTTGAGATTTTGAACAATCACAATTTTGGAAGAAAGGCAATATTCTTGCCTGAAAAAGGATGTGACCCTTTTCCATCTGCCCAGAAGAAACAGGGCACCAGGACTGACTAACACTTGTGTCATTTGCCTCTCTCTCTCTCACAGGCTTTGGATCTGGGCCATTCTCAGAGGTCACCATATCCTGGGACAGCTGCTCTTGCTGTGGCTGCATGAATCACTTATGGTATAAAATTAGGGACAAACATGATAGGTAGGGTAAAGATGCATCAAGATAAATCCTAGACTTTCCAGTTGTTCTTTATGACCAAAGCCTTTACAAGCTGAGGTTTCATGCAGTGCTTGGTGGGCAGAAGCAGCTGCCCACCCCCAAAATAGGAACTAGTTTGGAACATGAACAACCAAATAAGGATATAGCATGAGGGGCTCTATAAGTTTTGAACTTTTCAGAAACAGTTATTATTTTTTTAAAAAAACAAATTCATAGACAACCAACAACTTCTAAAAAATAAAAGGGAAACAGCCCACCCTTTTCCAGGCTGTTGCCTGAGCAGTTCTGTACAAAGCATCTCAAGCATTTTGTAACTGCACCAGCATTATGTTGTAAAAAAAAAACCCCTTCTGCTAGCCAGCTTGCATAAAGCATTTGGCTTCCCTCCATGAAGACCTTCACCCACATTTATTCAACAGCATTAACTGGCTGCATGATGAAATGTTTGACTTGCATTTTTTTATTTTGCTGAAATCTCTCAATGAAAGTGGACTGAAATGGAAAAGGGAATTATTTTAGATCTTGGACTAAAAGCTGCATTCAAAATCTTCTTTTACCTGTTTGTTCTTTGGCTTGGGCATGTCTCTGTTTTTCTCACCAAGAGTTGTCTGTGATAGTTCCCTGCCTCCCAGAAGATTGTGGGACCTCTGTATGCTGTGTTCATGTTCCCCACTACACAAAAACACTTTACTGTTGACCTTATGCCAGCTTTAGAAGACCATCAATGCAGTGTTTGGAAGACAAGTGTTGTAGAGTGGAAGAGGGCACTTAACCTGAATCAAAGGCACATGGGCAATTTATGGCTAGCCCATTTTTTGGTTGCTGCCACTCTAATGAGGCTTTAGGACCAGCCTCCAATTTTCTCTGCATATGTTATCTTGATTTATTCCCTGCTGGTTGTGCTGAAGTCAGCACAGTGCTGTGCTCGGTGAAATGCACGTAGGTGCTGTACAGACATGAGGTCAGAATTAAGTGAGGGCCAGGGTTAATCTGCTTTGATTAGCTCTTTCTCCAGTTGTGCTGCTGTGATTATTTTGCACACTTCTTTCTGTGTGCAGGCTAACTTAGCAAGTAGCAGAGGATTTCTTTTGGTGTGGCTGCAAAATGCCAGTCTGGAATTATTAAACTGGGCATGAAGCCAGAAGTGGAATACCTTAATATGGCAGAAAGTTCCCTATAGTTCAGAATTCCTTATGGCTCATACATCACACAGAGATAAAAAGGTGGCAAGCAAAGGGAGATGAAGAGATGACCACAAGCACATGGCTTGGTCTTGTTGGGGAATTGGGCTGAACTCTTAGCTGTCAGTAGGGCTGAGCCAATTGGTATGAGCCAAACAAGGAATTGTGTTGGATAAAAAGAAGCTGTGGTCGCCCTTCTCTTCCCTTTCCTTTCCCTGGTATGATTTTGATGAAACTCTCACAGCCTGGAAGTTGTCTCTCTGCTCCTGAGGTTCAATTTCCCTTCTAGTTCTCTTCCCAAGACCCCCTCCTAATCCCGGGGTGCCTTTGTGCTGGGCTGGACCTGCACAGCCTGGTGTGCACCCCTGTGCTGTCACACCAAGCTCCATTCCTTCCCCCACACTCTCTCTGCCCTTCCCACCTGTCTATCCCTTGCATCCCTTTTTGCTGAGGGTTTTTGCTGCTAGTCATTCCTGGGCACACTGCTTTTCTTCTGGGCAAATTTGAGATCAACTTGGCCATGAGGCCAGAGGGACGTGAAAGGTCACTTCAGATGTGCAGGCAGAAGGGTTGGTTTGTGGCTTGCTTTCTCCTTGTTTTTGTTAATTTAGAGTAGCATCACTGAGAGCATTAAAATTCAAGTTAAATTTATACTTTCATTATTTTATTTCTGTGTACAGTATTTCCCCTCCCTTAATTGCTGGGATTTTGCAACAATGAAAGAGGGGATTTTGTCTTTGGTTGTGGGGATTTTTTCCTGCCAGGAAAATTTTGATGTTGCAACATGGAAAACACAAGGCTTTGAATACTTGCCCTTTGTTAGAGAAAGAGCTCCTTTAAGGGCTTGCATCTTTATTCTGTTTATTGATGTGGAAGCCTTTCTCCTGAAGACTCCTGTATTCTTTTTGCTTAAAGAAAAGGCAAGAATTCAAGTACTTGGGTTTTCCATGTTATAACATCTGTGTATTTAGCTAGGGCACAGAAGAAGGGCTCATAAAAGCCCCAGTGTTTTCCTATCATGTGTTTTTTGCTGAGGAAAGCTGTCATGCCAGGGGTAGCATGGCTGTGTCTGAGAAGGAGCAGAAACATCAGTGTGACTGAGTGAAGCATCTGCCTTGCTTTGCACATGGGAAGGGCACCTCATACCTCTTCAAGGTGACATGGGGTGTGGGGATACAGAATAGGAGTTGTGACCCCAGTCCCCCATCTGTGCAGTGCCCAGAATACCAATTCCTCAGCTGAAGCCAGTGGCTGATAGGAGTGTCCTCTCCCACAGTGCTGCTGATGGGAGAAGACAGAGACTGTGGAGGTGGCTTTCCTCAGCCTGAGGCTCCTTAGTTTGACTTGGCAATTCAAGTTAAATTTTCCCATGAGCTTAGGTACCAAGCTGCAGGGCAGTGAAACCCAAAGGCTGAAGGACAGAAAATGGGTTTATGTGCCTGTCAGTTCATCTTTATCCCCTCTAGATGCCATGGGCAGTGGAGAAACTCTCTTGAGGTGACCCATACACCCAGCTGCCTGGCAATGTAAAGGTAAAGATGTAGGAGGAAATTTTGCCTAGATAGGAAAAGAGAAGAACTCACCTGCCCAACCAGATCTGAGCTCCTCGAAGGCTGGGAATGCTGTGTTTGAACTGAATCCAGCCTAGGCTCTAGAAAAAGCAATGCCATTGCTGACTTAGAGTTCACAGTGTGTCTCTGCCCTTGGTTTAGATTCTCCAAGTGCCTTTGTCTCTGGATGGGCACTTGAAGCACTGTCAGTTGCAGAGACATAGCCACATGCTACACCTTGAAGCACCAAGGGCTTCTATTTTGGACCACAAATTCCTGTGTATTCCTGGGCTCCTGTGCCTGATCAGAAGTGCTCTCTAGGCAGCTGCACTCTTGCATAACCCATCAGGATTCACAGGAAAATGGTGTGGAGAGCTCTAAAGGGGCAGGATTCAATTAGCAAGGAGTTCACCACAGCAGCTGGGGGTCACATCCACTGGAAAGTTGTAAAGGCCATCTCTTCACTCAGCAACCTCTTACCTGCAAAGCAGGAGACCTCCCTGCCGGGCTCTCACAGCCTAATTGCTCTTAGTTTAGTCTCCAACTGCTCTCATGATAGCTCTAAATGGCTTTGCCCTCTTTGGATGTCTGTTCCTACATTATACATCATCCTGGGCTTCTCTCTCCTTCAGTTTAACCAAATGCTTTCCTAATTGCTCCTCCTTGCTGCTTTGGTGAAATTTGTGAGAACTTCACCAAGTTTTCTGTTGGAAGTCCCTGACAATGCACTGTGCAGTGTATGAGTCTGATTTCAGTTCTTGGAAGAATGAGGCAGGAGAAACCCACTGTGTTTTGGTCTTGTTTCCATGCTGGCATTTATGTGCTGCCAGTGGTTTAAAGTGTACCAGCTCACAGTTCTCTGCTGATGGTTATTTCTGTCTTCTGGCATCCTGTCTGTAGAAACAGGAATTTTAAAAGAAGGTGAATGCTGGCTAACATGCTAAATCTTCTCATCCCTTTGGGAAGCCAATCACCTTCTGAGTTACCCCTTCCCAAGTTTTCTCCTTGCTATTTTCCCATTTCTATAGGTAGGAGTTTTCTTGAAGTTTTTATGCCACAAGATACCACAAGCAAAGCCACTTACATCTGGCCCTCTTTCGGTGCTGATGCTTTTCAGGATGGGATCCTTTCCTGCCTACAAAGGATCCAGATCCCTCTCCTCTGTTGTTTACAATTCACAAAGCACAGAAGTGTTAGACTGGGGGTTTGCCTTGATGAAGAGCACATTTCAAGTTAAAACAAGGACTGTCTCTGGCCATCTACCCAATGCTTAACTTTCTATGAATAACCTATCTGAGATTAACCTTAACCTTCACTGCTGTGTGTCTTTTACTTACACTTTCAAATTGCCATTTCAAATGCTGCCTGGACTTGCTCACTTTTATCAATGCTGCAAGTAAATTCCCTTTAAATAGCAGCTGCTGACACAGCAGCTCTGCCTGTGTTTAGTGTGATGGCCAAGATCCAGGCAAGATAGGAGAGCCCCATGCAGTGGGGTATCCCCACAGCCCCCACCAGGCCTTGCCCCCTCTCCCAGGGGATGCAGAGCTTTGGAGGGGCAGCAGCTGGGGATGGTTGATGGGTGCAAAGGCAGAGCTGGATGCTTCTGATGTGTTTCATGAGAAGTTAGTAAATGTGCCAGAGCAAGGGGAAGTCCCTAAGCAAATTACCATGCAGGATACAGCACATCCATCTCCACCTTCCTGCCCACAGCTCGTGCTGGGGCACCTGCCCTGTCTCAGGGGGAGGGAGGGCAGGAGGGCTAGGCTCTGAGTGGGGAGCTCTCCCACTCCACCACAAGTTGGTTCTCTGTGCTGCTGTCAGCTCTCAGCCCTGCTCTGACACTGGCTCTAGCTGCTGCAGGGGTCAGATGAGGGCAGCCCAGCCTCTGTACAGGTTGGGCAGGTAGGAGAGATTAATTTCCTCTTCTGTCCCAGCCCCAGAGTCCTGGCCTTATTCCATGGTAGCAGTTCTGCCCAGGGCATAGAAATTTATCAGCATAAGCAGTCTCTTTGGGTTATTTTTCTATTTCCTTTTTTTTTTTTTTTGTACAGTCCTTAAGAGTAGCCGAAATGCCTTTGAGCTGAGACCCTTGTTTCCTCGATTTAGAGGGGAGGAACAGGATAAAAAGCTATGAAGAAACTCAGGTGACTTTCCCACAATCTTGGCAAATAAGCCTAAATCTCAGGGTCTTTGCAAGAGCCTAGAAGCTCTTTTTACCTTAAGAGCTCATGAAAACAGCATTCAACACCGGTTAAGGCAGGAGAACAAATGAGGCTGAAGGCTTTAAAGGGCCTGCCAGCACCAAGAGAGGTCTCTAGGTCTTCCAGTATAGTTGTTTCTGCTCCAGACATGCAGTGGAAGTGTGTGGCTGGCTCATGGGGTGTGCTGTGATGTGCAGCATGTCCACCTGTGCTGATGCAGCAAAGTGGCCTTTATCTGGAAACTGGGGCAGCCTGAGCACTTGCCCCTGCAGGGAACACCTTGCTGGGTCTGTGGGCCCGTTCAGACTAGACAAACCTGTATCAGGCCCTGCTGCTCTGTCAGCAGTATGGTCCTGCCACTGCCTCCATCCCCGGCTACCCTGGGCTTTCCCCATCACTTGTGGGCAGCAGATGTTTACACCACGGCTGTACAGCAGAGGCAAAACGGTTTTCCCACCCAGCCCAGCTGACTGGGATGTGAAAATGCTCCCAGTCACCATGAAGGTCCCACGTTTGCCTCTGGGGTGCAACAGCCTTAGGACTAGTACTTCTGAGCAGCTGATGCACTTTGAGTGCACCCCATGTTTGTACTGGCACAGCCTAAAGTGATGAACTCCTCTGGTACCCTCCCCCTGCCAGTCAAAACCCTGGCTGTGCACAAAGCTGGGTAGCTTGTGGGGTACCTTGTTCCACAAGGGATGGGACCCCTTGCAAGACAGATCCATGGAGAACCAGTGAGTTACAAGTCCATTAAGTTTAATCTAGTGGGAAGCAGAATCTGGGTGGCTGTCACAACTGAGGTGTTTTAGGGGATTTGAGAGTGGATTTATTCACCGAAACATGATCACTGTATTGGATATGCAAGGTACTTAAAGCTTTTCCATCTGTTTTAGTTACCTCCTTAGTATCAGCACACCATTTGGGACTAAATATTTAAGGGGAGTTCCCCAAGGCTCACTCTGAAAGGACAAAATTGTCTAGAAATAATATCCAGGTGTTGAGAAAGGGAAAATGCTTGTAGCTGTTACTTTGGGCTGTCTCACAGCTCTGCTTCACCATGTATTTTGTAGGTTATCCCTGACATTTAAACTGGCTTTTAGCAAATCTATGAGTCTTGGGTTTTCTTTTCTGAGAGAGAGAAAAGTTGGGTGGTTTGTGAAATACTTTGAGCCATATCTTGCCAGAGGAGCAACTTCCCAAATTCAGTGATTTGCATTTGGTACTGGAAAAGGAAAATGAAATCCACAGCGTCGTCTTCCCTTCCTCCAAGCTTAGGCATACAAGGATGAGCGAGGTCTGGGACAGAAACCCCCTTGTCAATCCAACCTGATTTCAACACATCTTATGGTCTTTGAGGAAGCCCAGCAGAGGCAGAAATGCCACAGGACACATAGTGGTGCCAGCAGCTACAAGTCCCTCACAATAATTAAAAACCTTTGTCTCTTCTGTCCTAGTTCTGGACACTGCAGGCCAAGAGGAGTTCAGTGCAATGCGGGAGCAGTACATGAGGACTGGAGATGGTTTCCTCATCGTCTACTCAGTGACAGACAAGGCCAGCTTCGAGCACGTGGACCGGTTCCACCAGCTGATCCTCAGAGTCAAGGACAGGTGGGTGCCACGGGGCTGGCACTGCCCCACCCGCCAGGCTCCCACCGTGCTGCCGACCCTCCTGGGGCATGGCTGCACCTCTCAGCCCAGCTTCTGCCTTCTGGGTGTCCTGAGACAAATCCTTCTGTGGGATCTGTGGACCTCAGTGTGGTGAATAAGAAGTGGTTTACTTCGATAAGCATGAAGAGCTTTCAATGTGGAAAGGGTCAGTAGTGTTAGAGTGGAGTGAAAATGCATCTGGAAGGGAGAAACTTCTGCCAGAATGGCCTGGCAGAGCAGTGTGAGAGAGATCAGACACCTTTGATGGTAACCAGCTCAGCTCTGAAGAGGGGCAAGGATGCTCTGCACAGTGCAGGCACTTTGGGATCACCAGCAGGCAGTCAGCAAGCATTCGGCCCTAATTATTTTGTGTGTCCTGGTGCCATCTTCCTGTCCCTGGCTTATGCCAAACACACCTTTGAAAGCCCTGCGTTTTGGGGGTGTGAATAAGTGTCTTGAAGGGGAAAAACTCGGGCTGGAAGGAACTGTATTCCTTACCAGGGATTTAATGTAGTTAATGCACTGTGCTCTGCAGCAAACAACTGCACAGAGTAAAATATCTGTCTGTGCCTGGGGAGACAGCAAGAAGAGGTCGCCTCTCTCCTCCTTGCATGTGAAGGGGAGAAGATAGCACTGGGAGTTTAATCGTGGTAAATAAATGTGTCCTGGCACAGGGAGGGGAAGCTGCTGGTTTATCTCCAAGATAACTCCCTCTTCCCATCCTGATTCAAGAGGCAATGGATCCATTCTCACTGGGTGGGGTGTGAATTAAGCCCTTATATGTCTGCAGCTTTGAAACTTAGTTCTTCCGTTCATAATGGCTTTTAATTATGGAAGTCATCAAGAAAAGTCACCAGAGGGTTTGAGCCTTGTTGCTGGCTTCCTTTCACAGCTCTGAATAACTTCCCCACAGGAAGGGTGGATTCCTATCATGTGAGGTTCACAGCTGACAGCTCTTCCAGTAAAGCATCCAAAGTGTAGCCCACAAGAGTGAAAAGTAAAGGAAAAACCACCCTTTGATTTCATATAAATGAAGAAGAATGTCAGTCCTCAGTCAGCCTCTCAGATCACAGCAGTCTAGGCACTGCTGGCTTAGCTTGGGGCAAAGTAAATCTGTTTCTAAAAGCTGAAGGAGACGGGACAGAATTTCCTGTAACCTGCCCCAATCTGATGCTGATTTTATCTAATTTAACTTGGTGAAGATAAGATGTGGTGTTCGATGTTTGCTTTGGATTGAAACTTTTACCCTCCATACGCCTGTGCAAATGCTGCAGCAGTGTGTGAGAGGCAGGAAGTGAAACAGGCTGCTGAGGTTGTTTGTGTTTCCCCGCTCAGCGCTGCTCCGAGCGTGAGGAGCGTATTAATGCTTCATCCAAAACCTGAGCTTGGGCAGCAAATCACAGCAGTGGGAGCAGCGTGACTAAAAAAGCCCTCCTGCCAAACCCACTGGTAGCTGGGAGCAGAGCATCACCCTGGTTTTCAGTCTGGCAGGCAGTTTTGGCAACTTAAAAGCCAGAAGAATTGCGGGCCCCTGTGTTAGCAGGGCTCTTCAAAGCCTTCCTCCCATTTCCTTCTGCAACTTTCGTTATAGTAAAATTTCCAACTGTAGCAGCTTTGTCCTGCTCGCAGTTGTACAGCTTACAATAGGGAACAAAGTCTCCACAGACTTTTATGCCTGATGTAAACAAGGCAAATGAGATACCATCCAAAAGTAATCCCTTTCTAATCAATGTGCTGCAAGCCAAAAAGCAATCAAATAATCCAGACAAGCAAATATTTTGCTCCAGAAGGATCACAGTCAAGATATATCAATGCTCAGGTATTAACATTAAATCACAGTCACATTATCAGAATGAATAACTCTAAGACTCATTTAAAATGCAGAGTGCAGTACGGTATTTTTCCAGCCAGAGCAATGGGGCAACATGCCAGAGGGAGGATGGAGTTCTTATCATCTTGATGAAAAATGACCCAGAAACACTGTTTAAAAATCCAGAGTTACCAGGGAAGTGCTTTATACAGATATGAGTATGGCCAGCTGCTCCTTACCCCAGTAAAATCAGCTCTGTTACAGCAGAGAACACTGGGATCATTTAGGAGGGCTTAAAGTTAAATGTAAGACAACAATACTGTCGTAATTGTCAGTGATCAGAAGGGACCTCCTCCCTCCCAGCAGTGGCTAAGGGGCCCTGCAGCAGCTGATTGCTCTGTTTCATGAAGCCAGATGAGAGAGTGGCACTGCCAACACCTCCCATGGCTCCCAACCTTGGTTCTGTTTATCTCTGGAACAGTGGAGCTTTCTGCAGGGGGAGAGCCTTGCACAGGTCATGCTGAGGATAGATGGATCTCTTCTCAGGTGGTGGCTGAATGCAGGCACTTACATGCCTGGTAGTTAAGGAAATACTGAGTATTATTACAGAGGGAGATGGGTTTGGTATTTTTTTCTGGGATTAGAAACAGGAGATGATAGGTAATAGCACTGGAAGCTTAACAAATCTCTTTGGGTCCCTCCAGCCTCCTTCCAGCTATCACTGCCAAGCCCAGTTTGTCTTGGGGTAACAGCTGATGGGCATCTCTTTGCTCCTACTCATTTTCTCCACCATTTTCTGCCCCTCTAAGCACCAGCTCCCAGCGTCCATCTTTCTTTCCCCCACAGTTGCTCTCAGTGGATGACCAGGAATGAAAGTACTCCAATTCTTCCATCATCCCTCAGTATCTTGCCAAGATATGCAGTTGCTAAGATGCCTTAACTGCTTCAAAAGAGTCCCAGTCTCCTGTCCAAGATCTGTCTTTATGTCTCAGTTGATTTTCTGGCTAATTTTCTAGATCTTTTTTCACCTAGTTGGATCTTCAGGCTTAGTTATCATCAGGCATTGCAAAAATGGTGACAATAAGTTCCTGAAGTCCCTACAAATAACAAGGAATGTGTGCATGCATGCAACTTGTCAAGTAAATTTTCACAATATGAACATATGTATAGCACAGCCTGGGGGCTTTCTTTTTATTTCTTTACACATATGTGGTATGTCTAGCTGAAAATGTTAGATGATGTCAGCATCAAAAAGTGAAATTTATGCTCATACTTTTTGTTGAAGTCTGCTAATAATTGTGTGGTGGTTTTGATTTTTTCCAGGGAGTCTTTTCCAATGATTTTGGTGGCAAACAAAGTTGATCTAATGCACTTACGGAAAATTACAAGAGAACAGGGGAGAGAAATGGCAACAAAACATAACGTAAGTTTGCAGGATTGTTTAATTGGTTATTGAAAATCCTATTACAGGCATTCAGAATTGAAAGCTGTGCTCATTAGGAGCTGAATTAAACATTTTTAAAATACATTTTTGACTACTACAAAGTAGCAGCTATGCAGTTTCCTTTCAGTAGGGCCAATTCATCACTGAAACCAGAACCTCTGCTGTGCACCAGGCTGTAACAGTGCTGTGGCCATCACTAAGACTTATGTACAAGGTGTCTAAAAGTGGTGAGAAGTGTTCAGGATGAGGGAAGAAAGTGCACCTCCCTGGAGTGAAAAGGCAGAGTCAGGCATTAGGAGGTATATCCAGGTGCCTGAGCTTGTTAAAGGTAATGAAGTTAACAGGGTTGTTAAGCCTATATAAATCTGGCCCACAATCTTAGCTCTGCATTATTCATGCTGTTAGTTTAGCCTGAGAAATTGGTCTTAGATGGGTAGCTCACATGCTGCTCCACTAATCACCTCTAAATGCCAGCAGCCCTGAATTCCCAGAGGGAGACAGCAGCTCCCTTAGGAGGTGGAACTGAAGGAAAGGTTAAAGGCAAACAAGCCTGAGACCTCTTGGCAGCTTGCTGTGCCTAAAGGACAAGCTGTGTGCTGGTTTCTGAACAAACCACGATGGGAGTTTGGCAGGGCAGGTTCACTCCCCCCCCTCCCCAAGGAATCTGGTTTCTGTCAGAGCCAGGACACCTAAACTGCAGCACAGCATGTTGTATCCATCTGTATACACATGCCTTGGAAAAGGCCATGCATGAAAATACCTTATCAGAGACAGTTTTATAAATCTGCCAGTGTGCTGGACAAGCACTCTAGGAGGCCCCATCTGGCTGTCAGACTTTGAAGGGGAAGATCATTTTACACTGAAGGGGAATTGTAGTCATGAAATATTCATGCAGTAGTCCCAATAAAATGTGGCAAGCAAGAATTTTTGGCAAGTGCTGGTCTTTCAACAACCTTTGGCTATTTTCATGTCTGTGAGCACAGCTCAGGGGGAGAGAACATCTGACGACATGAAGTCTGGGATTATTCTCCCCCAAACCCAGAGCTCCATAGCAGCTGTTCAGCCTGGTGCTTATTCCAGACCTTTTGTAAGCAGTCGCTGACCTTGCTGCAAGTGTGAGGGTGTCGATAGCAGTGTCATGGCAACATTTTGTTTACCTGTATTTCCGTGGTATTAGCAGCCCATTTCTCCAGCCTTTAGGCTTTTCATTTTGAAACTGGTATTATCACTGATCTCTTTCATGATACACTTCCCTCCTCCAGATTCCTTATATAGAAACGAGTGCCAAGGACCCACCTCTGAACGTGGACAAGGCCTTCCATGATCTGGTGAGGGTAATAAGGTAAGCTGTAAATTCCTCCCTTCCTTACTGCCCATGGATGGGATGTGCAGGAGTCAGGAGCCAATTTCTGGGGAGCCAGGTTTCCTTGGGGTTGGCTATTTCTGGTGTTTATAACTGTCTTGTCCTGTATCTGCTTAGGTATGTTACTAGCACTTAGCTACCTGTGCAGAACATCAGTACCGTGCCTAGTAAGAAGTAGCTGTGGCCATAATGAAATTTTTTTTATTCAATGAACAGTGCAAAGCCTACTATAATGATCAGGTCTAAAAGGCTGGCATTGAAAGCTCTGGACCAGTCATTTGTGTTTCATAGTTTTGTCCTCTCAGGGTCTTGCCTTGCCAAAAGTTAAAAACGACTGGCAAAAAATTCTACAGAACTCTAATGTTGTAGGTGACTTTTAACATTTTCTGCTCACTAAATGGAAAAAATTAAGCCATTTTGTATGAGAAACTGCATGACCTAATGGCTAAGCCCCAGGTTTCCTCAGACTGCAGAGGTTTGTTCCCAATTTTGGCACGAGCTGCCTTTGCTGGTTTTGGCAAACACGCGCTCTCCGGGCGAACCCCTGCTCCTGCTGCCAGCAGGGAGGGACTGCCTTCCCAAAGCCCGGCTCCCCTGCAGGAAAAGAGCTGCACACACATCCCAGCATCTCGGCTGATAACCTCAGTTCTCTCTGAGAAGATTTGTTTTTCTGGAACTAGCTGTCTGCCAGATTTTCTGGGCCCTCATTTTTCATGTTTTGGGAGGGCGCTGAGCTGAAATCATGCTCCTCCCTGCCGTGCAGTCAAAGTGCCTCGCCCAGCAATTAAACCACAAGGCATTTATTCACAGCATATCTGTACTTGTGAATATCCTAGCAGAGCCTCAAGCCAGCCTCCATCAAAACCAGATGGTACTGCCCACTCTTCCCACATGTCTCAAAAGCAGAGGGCAGAAAGTCTTTGGAGAACTGAATTGGAAGTGTCCCAAGCTCTTTCCCAACTGTTCTCTAACTCAGTATTAGCTGGCTAGATATTACTTTTGTGTTGCAGCAAGCTCTTACCACCATCTACTCTGCTCTGCAGGAAAGGAAAGCAGCCAAAATAAGATGGAAAGGCTTTGTTTGCTTTCTCCACGTAACACAGCTCCAGGCAGGCTGAAAGGAGTGTTGTAATGAGGCGTTACTAATTTCAAGCCCTGAAAATGCACTCCATAACCTCAAAAATAAGTGGTACACCTCAGTTTCCTGAGTAGCTACTGTGAAAGTCCTTGCCAGCCTGTGATGTGAAGGGCACCAGAAATGTTCACAAGAGCTGGAACTTGGGTTAAGTCAGAGAGCAGGGAGATGCTGTATGATCTGGTTGGTCATTGGCAACAAAGCAGCTTTGCTTGGTTTTTGGACATTACAAACTGTCCACAGTCAAGGGTAGCATCACCCATCAAGTATTGTTTTTCTGGTTTTCAAGTAAGCTTTTCCAAATAAAATGTAAATTTCAGCTCCCTGATATTTGTCATTGACAAAAAAAAAAAAAAAAAAAGGGCTTCCTCAGAGCCCTTGTGAGCTCTCAGGGTGAGGATGCTTGTTCAGGGCTGCACTGTTCATGCTCCTTGCACTTGGCTGATTCCCAGTTTATTTAGCTTCATACAAGAAACTGTTGTCTGGAAGTAATCCAGAAAGGAGTGGGGTGATTGAGTCCATTCAATAGATGTTTTAAATCTCTTGATGCCTCTTTTACGCTGCAGCAGTGCACACAGAGGAACTGTCACAGCAGAAGCCTTGAGCAGGCCCAGGGTGTGGTTTCTGGATGTCTAAAACAGATCCAGAAGAGTGTGAACAGCTTGTGGTCACTTAGTGTTTATCCAGATTTAAAGCATTTTCTGAATTTCATCTTTCTAGTTTTGAGCTTTATGTTTTTCACACCTCCAGCCTTCATATTCACTGAGAAAAAGTCTTACTAGTCAAGGCTAGGTTTTTCAGGTGGTTGCAAGAATTTGGAAGCTGAGGCTGTAAGAGAAACACCAGCTAAAGCCACAGTGATTTATGCCCCAGTGATATCTCATCCTGGTCTGGATTACTGGGTATGAACACTTGGTTTAATGCCTGGCATATTACATGACAAAGAGGCTGCTTTATAACTGTTCAGACTCTCAGGTTTAAATCTGTAGAAGCTGCTGGTGTTTCTATGTTTAATCTTGCACTAAAATCTACATCTACAGGCTGCCTGTCAGGTGTTTGAGCTACAGAGCCTTAGCTGGATTTGCACTGCTGGGCTGGCAGAGTAGCTGCTGCAGTTGGGTGCAGCTGCAAACAGGCATTTGGGCAGTGCCTCACTGTATTGGACAGGGAGAAGCCCTCAACAGAATGCTTCAGAGCCTGCTCACAGCTCTGGGGCACACTGCAGGAGGGCTCTCAGCTGTGTGTTCCTGGTGGCTGTGACTTCAGACAGCCAGGGACATCTTTCTGGGGTCAGCTCATTCTCTGTACTCCGGTGCTCTTCACAACTTCAGAGGAAGCCAGAGCCCTTCGGTGGCAAGCTCAATTTTTGGTTTATTATTTTTTAGCTCCCCTCCATCACCAAGTCTGCATCAGTGCAGCTGGCTAAGGGCAATGCCAGCTGAAAGGCAGAAGAGTGTATTTCTCTGTGCTCTCTGTATTTCTCTCATTCTCTTCCCTACTGAGTGCCAGCAGTGTAATGGATGACGTTGCATCGCTTAGAGCATCCCTGTTTCCCAGAGCAGCCCCCATGGCAGGGGAGGAAGCAGCAGTTCACCATGGGCAGCTGGAGGCACAGTGCCCTGGCAGGACATACATCCCTGCCATTAGCTTTAATGGCTTCTTTCCTCCTTCCTGAACAATGCAGGCCAGGCCCAGCTGTGTGCCATGAAAAGCCATGCAGTGCTGGAAGGGTATATGGAGATACCTATGCAAATATGCACATGCACACCAAGATGCTGCTCTACAGGCTGCCCGGGGCTCTGGGTCCAACCCAGCCTTACATCTCACCTGCCTGCTTTCTTCTCTGTCTCCCAAAACAGGCAACAGATCCCAGAGAAAAGCCAGAAGAAGAAGAAAAAGACCAAATGGCGAGGGGACAGAGCCACGGGCTCCCACAAACTCCAATGTGTGATTTTGTGACGGGACACCCCGGGAGTGCCTTGGATGCCTCCCTCCTCCCCTCCTGACCCCCCGCCAGCCCGGGCGAGGAGCCGCAGCTCGATGCTGATGCCCACAGGGCCCCGTGGCCCCCCGGGCTCCCTAGGGCGCCTCAGCCTCCGAGCAGGCGGCTCAAAGGGCCCGGAACCCCCGGAGAGGGGCTGCACATCAGGGCCAGCGTGGGAGCTCTGCAAATGGGAGGCAGAAGGGATCAGCAGGACCTCAACCCTCAAACATCCCCAGCACCTTCCAGGGGCCTCCATGATGTTTTAAAAAAAAAAAAAAAAAAAAAAAAAAAACAAGGCAGAAGTTAAAAAAAAATTGTTGGTTTTATCTGCGAACATTTCTCTTTGTGACCCATTTCTGAACAGCCTTGAATAGCCCCCCTGTTTGGTACAGTTGTCTGTGTATGTGTGGGGGAAGGGAAAGGGTTTTTCTTTCTCTAAATTTTTTTTGTCCTCTTCTTCCTTTTTGTTGTTTGCTCAGCAAGTGTTGGGTTGCAAAGAAACAACGGCCAGGCTTAGATTTTTTGCACTGGACTCTCTCTTGGGCGGCAGTGCCAAAACACAACTTCATATGAAAGTGCATAGATTTGGAGGAAGAAAATTAATTCCAGCTGCTCTGGGTGCTCCAGACATTGTGTCAGACTCTGGAGGGTTGCCAGCTCACAGACCATAAACTCCAGCTTAGGAAAGGAGGTTTGAGCTTGGATTATATTTTTTTTCTTACCCTTTGTCAAGAAGTTTTGTTTCTGTTTTGTAACTTCGGACATGTCAAACTTAAGACATTTTGTTAACCTGGAAGTATTTAAATTAAAGTAATTTACAAATGGAAGGGTATGTCATTTTTGGGGGAGGGGGGTGGAGGGGAAGGGAGAAAGGAAGTAGAATCTGAACTGAATTTGTTATTTGGGTGTTGAATTTCTCCCTCATAAATGCATGTAAAGTGGTGCGAGCTAAATCACTCTATCATTCCTTAACCTTTCCCTGCAAAGCCACTTGTGGGTAGATTAATTGTTTTGCTTTTCCCAGGCTCATCTCACACACACAGGAAACAAAATCTGTTTATGGAGTTTGGCTCAATGTTTCTTCTTCTCCCTCCTTTGCCAAGTTGGTGACTTGAAAGGAAGAGGAGTTTTAAATTTATTCAAGTGGGACGGGTCTCTTCATAAGCTGACTGTATCTAAAATGTCTCCCTAAAAACAGCAAGGACTAAATATGCCTTATGAAAAGACAAGGAAGAAAACCTGCAAGCATTCAAACTGCCATCTGTAGCACCAGAAATATGGCTGTGCACATCCTGGAGGGGCCACGTGTTCTTTCACACCTTTCCTGGCAGTGAGAACTGCAGTAGCAAATTTGTCTTTAATGGTATGTCATCTGCTGGATTGAATCCATTGGCTCCATTCACATGGTCACCAAATCTGTTTAAAAGTAGCAACTTGCTTTTCATCAGCTTGAATCCTATTCAAATATGCTTTGTGAGCATGACTTAAAATATTGGCAGAGTATGAATGCCTGAGATTTATGTGTCTGAGCACAGAAAATCCTGGTATTGGATATTGAAGATCCATCCAAGATGATGGATCATCACAAACTTAGCTGTCCATTTGTCTATTTGCCACCAGATTTCATTTCTTGACTCTTTGCCAGTCCACTTTTTAGGAGTGAGTTGGCTGCTGATTATGTTTCAGGTGAATGAGGCTAATGAAAACATGTTCTTAATTTGTCTAGTCTTCATCACAGCCAGAAGATGGCAAAAGCCTGTGGCTGGCTCAGCAAGCTGCTTAGGGTAATGCTGGCTCTGCTGCTTCTGTCCCCTTTGGTGTGGTGACAGATGCTGGGGATGGATTAAGCAGGGGGATGTTGGTTGAAGTGTCTGTCATGGACTCTTAGGTTGGATGTGGGCCATACACTTCAGTGAAGTAGCAACATGCTGTGTCAGCTGAGATGTGGCTCCTGACCATGGCAGCATTTCTCCCAGTGCTGGCTGAACAGAACTGCAGCAACTGAAGCCCTCCACTTCAAATTCTGCTCCTTGAGACTTTCCTCTGCCTTCTGGAGGAAGAGCTCCCTGTAGGCATTTCATTTGTTCTGCTTTGAAAACCTCTAGTAAATCAGAAATTGTCTGATGATCTTTGCAACCACCCCATTTCATCATCACTCCTGTAACCACTTCCCTACCAGAATCCCTATCTAGCCTGACTGCTGGCTTAATAGTTTTAATTATACACCACTAATGCTATGGGATCCCACACAGAAGAAGATGATGGCATTTTCAGGGAGTTCTTTTAATGCCCCCTAGAGCCCTTCCACTTAAAAATAACTTGATTTCTGCTGAAACACCTCATCCTTATTATTTTTATCTAAACCCTTGGGAATGCTTGCCTGAAAACAGCATGTGTGTCTCCTGAGTCACATCTGCTGCATACTCAGCACTGCATGTGAGAAATTATCTGCTTTTTCTAAAGCTTCTTAATTGTTTCTTCAATTCCTTTAGCAACTAACAGCTATTGCAGAATAATGGAGGGGAGGAGGAGGGGGGGAAAGGAGCAGATTAACAAGAATATGGAGCAGTGGCCAGTGGGGAAAGCATGGCTGTTTTCTTCTACGTTCATCAATTTGTTCATAGCAAGGAGTGTTTTCCAGCAAGGATTGCACCTCTGACAATCCTAGGGTGCTGAAAATAGGGAGGTATACAAACCCTTCTGCCACCTAACCCACCCTGTCCTATTCAGGGCTCTTGGGAAATGGAGAGCACCTTCCCTGCCATGCACAGCACCTGCAGACCTGGTAGGGAGACAGCAGCTGGTGACACACAGCAGAGAGCAACACCTGTGCTGTGGGTGATTTATATTTTGCTATGGAGTATCCAGTGAATAGGGACATTTTTGTTGTGGTCAGGGGCAGTCTGGAGAAGGATCCTGTAAGGGCACACGTGGGGCTCATTGCCAAAGAGCTGATGGTCCAAGTGACCTAACATCATCTGATGTTAGAGCTCACCTTGCTTTCAACACACAGTTTCAAACAAAAAGAGGGGTAAAGCCTTACAGATTTATTGGCATTTAATAACTGAATAACCTCCTTTTTCTATTTTAGACACTGAATAATATTTGTAGAATAACAAACAAAAAGTATTAAGCCATCTAGGCTTTGGCTTTGCAAAGGTATCATCACCTCCTCGACCTGGGATCCCATAGCATCTGTACCACTGCCATCAGGTAAATCATGTTGCTGTTTCCTCTCTCTGGTCCTGCCTATAAGGCAGCCACTGGCTTTGTTTTCTTACCACCTTCATAACATTTATTATACAAGCCAAGTCACCTGTTTGTCTGTCAATATCCTGTCTCTCAAAAGGGGAGTGGGAAGGAAGAAAAGAAGTACCTGGTTGAAATAAATACACGTTCCTTTGGCATGAGCAGAGTTTAATTGTCCCTCTCTGCCTGCCAGCTCTAAATGGCACAAAAGCCTGATAACAGCAAAATCAAACAACACCACCCCACAGCTGGGGAGGCCTGCAGGTGCTGGCCACCTACAAACCTGCTTCCTTGGCTGCCTCAGCCAAGGCCACTGCTGTCACTGGCAAAGCTGCTCTGTGATAGCCTGGGTACATATAAATAAACCATGTTCAGATCATGGTGCTCAGCAGCAAAACACTGGAGATGGTGAACAAGAGAAGCAAGTATTTAACAAGGGGCTGAAATTGCTTGGTTTGGATCAGATGTTTCAGTTTAACAAGAGGCCATTGCCATACGTTGCTGGGTTCCCTAATCTCCAATAATTAATTTTGGCTGGCTCTTTTAACCTACAGCTGTACTAGAATTTGCAAATTAGGACAGGCTGAGGGGTTTAGACATACATGGTGTGTCTCGCCTGGAGAGGAAATGAGCATTATTGGGCACAGAGAGGACAGCACTGTAATGCTGGGTCAGATTTTTTGTTTTAGCTTGTTACCATCCTCAGGCTAAAATGGACTGCCCAGAGGCTTATTCAGCTCCAGTGATTTTAAGGGATGGTCCCTCAATGCTGCTGAAGTGCTTGGGAAGAAGGTGATCCCCCTCAAAGCTCTGCTAAGAGTAGAATATAATGGGGAATACAGAAGATACTGTAAGAGACACAACTTATGGTCTACTCCAGATGGCAGAGTTCAAATATTTATTAATGAGGGAGCGAGAGGGCTCGAGAAAAGCTTGGCATTAGAGAAACAGCCAAGGCCCTGTGACAACTGCCACATCAACCTGTGTACCTTGAAATGGACAGAAGAGCTCTGTGTCTGGAAATCTGCTTTCTGTGAGCTGGGTTCAGTGGCCAATCTCCTCCTTCAGTGGAAGGAGGAGCTTTAGTGCATTTATTAAGGACTGCATTAGAGTGCACAGCAAACATGACAGTGAAGAGGACAGGAAGGATGCTGTGGCATGGGAAGTGTTGCTGCTCTTGGTCACTGCTCCCTGTGCTGGGAGGTCTCCAGCGGTCACACAGCCTAAATTGTCTTGCATTTACATTTTTAATGCCACCTGAAGGTGCCTGGGGGTATCCAGGGCATTTGTCTGTGAGTTTCAGCTGTAACATGAGACCTATGGGAAATCTGGGCCCTTCTGGAGCAGCAGCCACCAGCCAGGCAAGGATTCACCTGAGCACCTGAAATGGCTCCAATGTGTACCTTGGGGCAGCCAGTAGGTGCTCTGAGAACCCTTTTCTATTTCACAGCAGTACTCTTAGAGAAGTCAGTGGATATTTCAAGTACCCTAGTTCTTCTCCAAAGTGATGTCACTTGTGTTTTAGGGACTCACTGATGCATCTAGACAAAGTCTGAAGGAGAAGTCACCAGTTTTGTGAAATGTATGAGTTGCATTTTGCAGCCCAGGCAATCTCATGAGTATCAGTTGCACAATTAGGCTGTAAATAATTCAATATTTGGCTATCAGGGATTCCATCAATATTATGCAGGCCTTTTGCTTCCTTTTCTCTTGCATACAAGGGAAATAAATATTTCATAGATGATCTCACAGATGGTTTCTGGGATGACACAGGACTTGCTTGCAGCAGAAGAGAGCAGGGAGAGAGATGCCTGTGTGTGCTGGATCCCATGATGGGGAGGCACGAGGAGTTACAGCACAGAGATGGGCTCTGGTCTGAGGGGGTTTCCCACCACTGTGGTAAATCACTGCTGCTTCTCTCCAGCTTCAAGAAGTCACTCATGAGCAGACAGCAGGTCAGGCAGGTCAAGACTTCCTGAGGCAAGAGAAACTTGTGGGCACTGTGTCCCTGCTGGGCCAAAGGGAGGGGCCAGGGAAGGAAGGCTCACACCCAGCAGTGGGACCTGCCAGGTGGGTGGGTGCAGGGGTTGCTGCTAATGACAGGAGGGGATGTTCAGCAGTGCTGAGTGTGGAGAGGCAGCCAAAATCCCCCAATCCTGGCAGTTCTGGGACAGATTTTTATTTTTTTTTAATTCAGGGATACCTTTGCCAAATCCTGGGGGACCAGCAACACCATGCCAAGCCAAACACAGCAGTCTGACTTGCCACAAGCCTTACTGCTCCTCTGCTTTCCATCCCTCCTCCCAGGTCTCTCTCTCATGCAGAGCAGGACATGTGCAGCATTGTCTGAGAGCTCAGACTGGGCTTGTGGTCAGATCCAGGAGCCAAAGAGAGGGACTCAGGCAACATCCTGGATTTGGTCAATAAGAGAGCAGGAGTAAGAGGCGAAGGAATGAGCTTTGTGAATCAGGACCCTGTTCTATAAAGCCAAATCCTCTGCAAATCCGGGCAAGAGACATTGTACAGCTCGTGATTAGGCCAATCTCTGCTGAGAAGTCAGCCCAGCTGAAGAAGTCACGAGCTGCTCCTTGGGCAGCCACACACAGAGGTGGTTCTGGTGTGGCTTCTGTGACAGCAGCTCCTCTCACTGCAGCAGTCAGGCCCAGCCAGCCCAGACCCAGGCAGATACTGGGCATGCCTCTTTGCAGCTCAATAGCCCACGTCCCCATAAAGCAGGGAGTTCTTTTCTGCAAGCTCCATAATAAGAGCTGTGTTTCAAACAGCAGTGCCCGGGATGGAGCCGACAGAGAGCAGGAAATTGGAAGTTAAGGCTGATGCTCCGGGCTTTGCTCACACAATTGTTGAGGTCGAACAAAGCACAATGATGTGAGCTGGGGACAGGGTGCTACTCACCCTCCCCTGGGAGCTTCCTGCCTTGCCTTGTCTCATCCCAGTCTCCAAACTTTCCTAAAAGCTTGTGATGGTTTCTGGCATTGCATTTCCCACAGAGCAGGTCACAAAGATTCGTTCCCATGGTTTTTTTGCTTGACTTGGTGAAGTCTCTTATTCTCCCCCAGCACCCTTTGAGCAGCAGGGTTAAAGTGGTGATGGGGGTGTCTGGGCAGCTTTGGCAGAAGGTGCTTTGTTGGGGAGAGGAGGTTCAGCAGGAGATGGGGAAAGCAAAGCAGTCACACCACCAGCATAAAACAAAGGCAAAGCTGGCACTCAGCTAGGTTTTGGTTGGTTTTACTTTAGCACATAAAAATTATTCTGGGAAAATTCACATGACACCTGCTACCATAAAAGAATAGATAACTAGAACTAATGAAAGAATTAGAGAACTAGTGATTTTTCACTTCAGGATCTTCAAGCATTCAAGAAACAATCCAACCTCTCGCAGTCAGGACTCTTAGAAGAAGCAGATCCTGTTCCATAGGCTGAAGAAACAAGAGCACAAACATCTGAAATGTAGACAAAGAACAGGGGCTAGTGAGATGTCCAAACATCAAACACTGCTGGGACTTGTGACCAGTTTGCTTCAAGCTGTGAAATTATAATTAACATAGACTTAGCTGAAGATAAATATTAAATGCAAAAAGAAGAGGTCTAAGGCCAGCTATCTCAAGAGCTTCAGTCCCTGATAAAATCTGTAAATACCTACTAGATATAGGCTGCTTTCATAAGTGGCATTTTCTCAGTATTTTCAAATTATTTTTCCCCCTAAGCAATCTATCTCCTTCCTTATCACATCATAGAGATAAACTAAAAATGGAAAAAGGTCACAAGTTCTACTTTATTTAGGGAAAAAAATTACCCTTTGTAAAATGCCTTTGGACTTATTTACATGACTGCTTTTGTTTTTCTTAGAGAACAAAAGCTTAACTCCTGCTTGTCCCATGGAGCCCTCAATACCAGTGACTGGATCAGGGATGGGCTGCCTGAGGAAATCAAACCTGTGAGCCCCACATGGAAGCTGTGTGAGCCCACAGATAAGTTGCTGGTTTAGGTTTCCAAGGGTTGAAGGCTAGTGCTTAGTTTTAAAATGACAGGTTCTTTGGCAATGTTGTCCTAAGACAACAACAAAGAAATGGCACTGTCTAATGCCAGTGACTTCCTCCCAGCAGCCAGAGGGCCACCAGACCTGGCCATGTAAATAATGGTACTGATGCCTGTGTGGAAAAAATGACCTCTGCTTCTTGAGACAGGAGTTTGCACCAGCCTGACCAATGCTCCAGGCTACTGCCTATTTGTTTATGTTTTATTGCCAGCTAATGCCAAACTGCAGGCTTAGTCAGCTCTACCAACAGTCTAAGTTGGATTTCCTCTTACTGTGATTAGTATGGGACTTGTAGCACTGAAAAATCACTGGAAAGTCAGTCTAGCCACAGCACAACACTTTGTTACTGCCCAGCTGCCTCTTGTCTGCAGCAGCCTTTTACCTCAGGCTCTGTAAAGGTGGGACAGGGCTGGGCTGCTCCCTGGAGAGAGGCAAAGTGCCTTGAATTTGATTGTGTGGGCCTGGGCTTGTGTCTGCTGCATGCCTTTGTCATTAAGGGGATCTCAGCATCTCTTTGGGGCAATTTGGCTGTTTACAAGAAATGAATTATCTGCATTGACCAGCTGAGGGCAGGAACAATTTGTCTATGTTTTCAGGTGGTATCAGAATTTAGTGGATTATATATAGATTAAACCTCAGGAGAGCATCTGAGATGAGAGGTGAACTTACTTGCCGTGTGGACTGGCCTTGTCCCAGCCCAGTCTCTGTCAGTCACCTGCCCCTTGCAAAAATGTCCAGCAGCAAACACACACATGGGGTGGGTGGCATCTGGCATGAGCAGAAGTCAATACAGCCCAGGACCCCTTCTGTGTGTGCAGTGCAGGTGCTGGCAGCAGGAATGCACTGGGGTCTTTAGTAAGGGCACACTATGCTTTTCCAGATCAGCCCTGCCCCCCTCTCTTGCCTATTGGTGCAGAAAATAACCCAAAGAACAACTAAACAGCAGAAAAAGCTTCCCTAACATCTTAGTCCTTGTGTCCTTTCTCAGTGAGGGATGGGAGTAAAACTGTCCCAGACACAATGGTTAAAAAATGCTGAAGGGGGAGAGTGTAACAGAGAAACTACAATGTGCACTTGTGCTGCTGGAGAATGTTTTTATTACTGTTATTGGCTATTCAAACACTTACCCAAAAAAAGAAAAGGAGAAGTGGAGACAGCAGCCTCAAATCAAAGAGATTTCAAACACTTCACAAACTTTTTCAAAATATATTAATCTTCCAAACACTCTTTAGCCTGTTAGTTAGATTTAAATAATCATGACCTAGTACTTAATAAATAACTAACATATTTTGAGAGTTCACATTTATAGTCCAGATCACTGCAAAACAAAGGGCAGAAAGAAATCCCATTTGGATGTGAATATTTAATGCAGCATTTGGAAAGCTGCTGCACTGACACTAATTTGAGCAGATAATCAAATAAGTATTAAAACAAACAATTATGCAGACATATAATTAGAACAGGAAAAGGTTCTAAGTTAAGCCAATAGAAAATGGTTTATAAAGACCATTTGATCACAGCCTTTCAAAGAGAACTGGAACAAAACACCAAGGCTGTTATTTTATATTGGGGATTATAGATCAGTGGAGGTACCAGCAGTACCTGGTATGTAAAAACAGGATGGATGCTGGGTCTGTTCCTCAGGGATGCCCTTCAGAGCCTGTGAATGTTAACTGGAGCCTTTCTGTTATGTCAAACAGGCTTTGGGTCAGGATCCATCACCCTCTGATGAGGGAGTCCCACAATTCCTTTATTTGGCAGCTTGCAGGAGAAGCAGAAGTAAAACATATTGCAAAAGCCAAGCTCCAACAGGAGTTCTGTTCAATTATGTCTTAACATTAAACTGTAGCTAATGTGCTTTTACCAGATGTCCTGATGAAATACTATTACAAGCTGGAGCATTGCATTAATTAAAGTGAAATTTCATAATGAATTCTTTTTTCAAGGCAGCAGGGATGAATTGATGACCTACATAACCTCCCTTTGCTCTAAAATAGCTTTCCAAACTAATGAAATTAATCCCCCTGGTTGTGGCAGGGGAGCAGAGCAAGCTGTGCTTTGCATCCCAGCTACACACTGCGACAGGAAAAAATCTGGGCACTCTCCACAGAGATTATGGCTTGCCTTTCATTGTGTCTAGCAACAAGAGGGAATTTCAGAGGCAGGAGGACTCTCCATTAAGGCACCTTGCATAACGGGAGGCTTTTGAAAGCTCCATTAAAATTCTTGGACAGTGCCCTCACAGAGAAGCTGGGGGATAAGCTGGCTGACCCTCTACCTTATAAACTGGCACAAATGCACAGACAGTTAAATGCACATTTGTTCAAGTTTAAGAGGCTTAGGATATGTCATTAAAATATAATCCACAAGGGACAACAAACATGCCCACAGCTGGCAGGCTCAGACCCGTCTCTGCGGCGAGCGCGTCGGAGAGAAGCGCGAGGATCAGCATCACACAGCCCGTGTGTGTGGGGAGCTGCTGGGAGGAGGGGAGGCCTCTGTTCCCAGGCATATGTTTTTAAAAGAGAAAATATGCCTGTGAATTCTGATTATGCCTGTGTTAGTACATTTTGATCCATGGTGGTTTGAGATTAAAAGCGATTTATGGTGTTGCTAAGTCTCAGCAGTCTACATTTCACTGAGCCATTGCAGTGCAATCAAAACAGTGCCTGTACCAGTGCTGGATTGTGCCAGTGAGTCCTAATTGCCTGAAAGATAATGGTGTCATTAAAGTCTCTTGCCTCTGTGAGCCTTGTACTCCTCGACAGAAAAGATGCTTTTATTGTTGGTTTCAAAGGAGCCCTCAGTCACTGCTAAAGCACATTGTCCATTCAGAGGTACTGGGAGGCTCCATTCTGTAGCTGCTTTATTTCTCAGCTTCTCCCTTCATAAGCAGTGGGCAGGCAAGAGCAATGGAGAGAAACACAGAAAAAATACTAACTTTTCAACAAGCAAGACAAAATAAAAATCAGATATAATTCAGTTAGACATCATAAGGGAAAGAAGTGTCTAAGACCTTGCATTGGTTTAGGCTTCTAGCAACAGAAATGGAGAATGCTTATGTATAAGGAGACACACTCCACAAAAAATGCCAACTTCAATAATTTTCAAATCAGTAATCATTTTGACAGAAAAGCTGTGACCAGCTTCTTTATTCATACAAAAGGCATGTGGCCCTGCAATTACAGGTTAACTCATAGCCATTCCTCTTCCTGGACAATTTCAATTAAGAAATGACCTCTCCATAAAACATTCAATTCTGCTACAAGATTTATTCCTGTCTTCATCTGGTAACATCTTCCTGAAACCCAGACAGACACTTATGCAGGTAAATTTATCACTTGTCTATTTATGGGTGTGAGTTTTCTTAAACAGAAGAGGGTTTTACTATTATTATTTGCCTGTACTCTGAATCTTGTTATTTCTTGTGCTTTGAGAATCACCTTTCTGTTTGCTTTGCACAGTGCCCTGCTCACTCATGGAGCCTGCACTGGGTCAGCAATACCAGACCACACACATATGACAGTGACATGCAGAGGTAGCCTATAGCAAGAGCTTTCTGCATTTGTGCCATCACAACTGAACAGAGATGTATTTAATCTCTAAGAGCACAGCCATGCCAGGACTAGTATCTGCTGAGTACAGTAAGAAGCTTGGTTTGCAGAGGGGCTGTAGTCCACCCAACCTGCTACCCTCATAAAATCTTTACAGTTAAATATGCACTCAGTTACCCTTAAGAGACTTAGGGCAGGCCCTTACAGCATAATCCAGAGTGCTCACCAATGCATGCATTACACAAAAAATGCTTGGCATTGCTGCTGCAGGGTACTTTCAAGCAGAGAAGAGCCTCCCCAAATGAGCACTCAGATAATTTTCCTTTCATACTTTCCTTCTCCTTATTGGCCTTTCTCTTAGCTGTTTCTTTTACTCCTCCAGCTGTTACCTTTCCATCTTTTATCCATATTATCCATCATGGACAGGATAATAATAATATCCATACTACCCATCATAGTGGGTATAAGAGCCTTTCTTCATTGCATCACATTTCCGAAGTACTTTGGAGTACTCTGTTGTAGTTCTTGCCACTGATTCTCCATTTGTTTAAGACTTACTGGCATTTAGTGTTTTTTCTTTGCTGAAGCCTTTTGAATGTAGTATCTAAACTGCAGTTCTATTCAGGGCTGTGCCTGTAAGGTGACACCAGAGCAGGGGCTTTTTCTGAAGGCAGGAGGGGTCTCAGTTGGATGAGTTAGAGAGGCCTTTCACATGGAGGGCAGGCAGTAATTACACAGAAGAACTTAATGCTTCTTGTCTGAAATGTAAGTGGTGGAGGGAGATTGTTTAAACCCCAAAACCAAATTTGGAGACCCCCCCCTCTTCATATGTGCAGCAGCCTGGAAAGGGCCAAAGTGGTCATTGATGACCACACCAGAAAGCCCAGGGCAGCAGCCTGGGCAGCTCTCCCCAGCCTCTCAAACCCCTTTGTGCACACCAGGCCCTGCCAGGGACCTGCTCTGATGCCCAAACCCTGCAAAATGTGAACTCAGATCTTAATCTAGTGTATTGAAAATAGACAGAGTTTTACTTGTTTTTACAAAGAACCAGAGCACGAATGGCAGTAAACCCATGAGCCTTTTGGCTTAATCCCATTTCACACAAAAAAGAAACTCCTGCCTGACAGCCACAAGCTCTCTGGGAAAAGTCTGCTCTTCCTGCAATTCCCTAACTATATTTACTCTGCCATGTGCTGTCATCCTCCAATCCTCCTTGAGTGTCACTTGAAGAAAAAAATCTGTAGTGAATTATAATGACAATACATTGAAGATGGCTTGCAGCAGAGAATGGCACTTCATAGCAGCCGGCTGTGACAAATCTGGGTTGGGAGAGAACATTGTGCATGTCCCAGAGATTATAGCTTTTAAAATAAAAACCTCATTCTTGTTCCCTGGGGCTTTTTAATGAATTGCCACATGCAACAATGCCTTAAACGAAGCCTTGGTGATTATCCATCTGACTGTGGCTCAGTGATTACAAAATAAAAGAACAGGCAGCACCCTGAAAACTCTAAACCTACTTGAAGAGCTCTGCTGATGCTAAGGATAGTCCCATTTTAAAGGCAAAGAAGGAGAGGTCACCAAAGGAGCAAACACCTTTAGAGAGGTGGGACATCTTACTGTGGTTAACATTCTCAGCAGGATGAAACTCCCACATCTGAGCCATGGACCAGCTGCACAGACTGAGGGTGATAAAGTGCCAGTCAGATCCCAGGATGATTCAGACACCTGACTATATGAAAACCATGTTTTACACTTCTGGCAAGAGCTGGAACAAGGCCAGGAGCAGCAGTCCTGCTGGTGTGACCCAGAGGGAAGTGGTTCTTGTTGGACCACGAGGATACAGTCCAGTGAGGGTTACAGGTCTTACACCTAGGACAAAGGATGTCCTGTCCCATCCAGATATCTGCTTAAACACATCAACACTATGGCTTTTCCCTCTTGGACAGATATGCTGGTCACAGCATTTAACTCTGTGTTTGGCTTAGGTGTGCAAGGGAAGAGTCCAAACTACCATGGCTCCCTCTGCAGTTGCTGGGTGAGATGAGCTCCTCTCCCACATAATGCAGGCTCTGCTGCAGATCGTGCTGCAGGAAAGTCTCCAAGGAATGTACAGGGGCTCTGGAGACCACAGTCCAAAATCAGACACCTCATTTAAATGCCTCAGCTTGGGCTCTGCAAATACCCATCACAGCAGCAGGTACTAGTGGAGACCTCCAGCTCCCTTGTCCATTTAACCATTTTTCCAATGCCTGTGCACTGGCCCTCTGGGGCTCTCCCAGTCCTCCACAGCCTGTACAACCCTAACCACTCCTTTGGGTCCAAAAGCATATTTTAAAGCATCCCAAACTAGATTGATCTGAATAACCTCTGCACATATAGGAGGAGGCTGATGCATCCCAATGCATTGGGCTTGCTGCTCATGGAACACAGTGTCCCTCTGCCTTTCCCAGGGTGCCCGGATGCCCAGCAGCCAGCCTGGCACATACCCAAATATCCACCAGCTCACTGCCTGTGCCACTGAGGAGCTGGCAGCTCCACACACTTCCTCAACATTCACCCTGCATTCATTTTCTGTTGCTCCTGGGCTTGGCAGCTTCCAGGGTAAATCTGGGTCAACATCTTTCCATAGGATTTCTGTTCCCTTCCTGCCATGGCTGGCAGAAGGGGATGTGCCAGGACAGTACTGAAGAGCCATTGACTGATGAGGAAGGACAGGCAGGGAATGAGGGTTTTTGGTTTAACTGTGTCAAAGCTGTGCACAAACACAGACCCACAGGCATTGCAAGCAAATGTCAGTAAAAATCAGAGGCTGATGAACAAAAATCTCTTGTTGTCTCCAAAAATTGCACAGATTCATTTGAATCCGGTGGGATATTCAATGTTTGCCTTTTTACTGTGATTAATAGCTATTCAGGTTTTCAAAATTTTAAGCCTTTATTCCTAACATATGTAACAAAGTAAGTTTAAAACCTTAGACCACTTCAGCTCTGAATGTTGGGAAACCCACAGGAAAAAACAGCCTCAGCCCTATTTCAGTAAATGTGCAGGAGGATCAGTATGAGTAAAAGCTCTTGTTAGTTCTCTCATGCTTTGCTCTTAGTAATTGGTTGATATTTTAGGGATGGAATAATCTGTGGAAATTGCTTTCTCTAGCATGTGCTGCTAACCCTTTTTTTTTTCTGTCAAAAAATCCTTTTGAAATTAGACCCAACTCCTGGAATCAACCCAGACACTGCTTTTCAAGCCAGAAGCATATGTATAAGCATCATCAATCATGCCACTGACTCTTATCACTACTCTATATTCACTTTCTACCTGGTTTGAATTCCTAATTGGCCCTGCTGAGCAACTTAGAGCCCTGAAGAAAGTGGTGGAAGGGAGGTGGGAGAGAGTGTGACTTTCCAGCTGGGATTGGGAGGGTTTCCTGCAAATTACACTGATAAAGTCTGTTTCCTGGAGAAAATAGACAAGAAGCAGTTGGCAACAGGGTGAGTAAGAGTTGGATGCAATGGGGTATGATGTACAAAAGTGTGTACAACTGGCTCAATTATCATCTGAGCAGTTGGCCTGGCAGCTGCTTATATCATGTGTTTCAGACTCGTGTACTGCAACGCAAGCACACGAGGAGTCATTTGGACAGGATTGGAGTAAATAATTGAGGAGACAAGGCTGTTTTTCTGATTTAAGTACAGGAGAAGTTCTGAAAAATGCAGGTGATTTCCTGGGCCACCTAGAGCAGGATTTCTCTTTCTCTGCTTAGGAAACCACTGATATTCTCCCCATCCTCTGGCTCTCATTTACAGAAATCTCTTTCTCACAGTAAGGTTATCCCAAGCTAAAACAATGCAAACTGGGTGGAAGGGAGCACCCACAGGGACTGGTGAGCCAGGACATGATGGTGTGTCTGGGCTGTGCCAGGGAATGCCAGGGCTGCCTCCTCAGGCAGGGATGGTGTCTCAGGTACAGCTAATCCAAACGGGGGCTGGAGCTACCTCTCCATCTCAGGTGCAGAGCACAAACAGTCTGCACTCAGAGCATTTATTTCATTGCTTTGCTCCCCCTGCTGTCACCCACCCTCTTCCCATTAAGCAGTCACACATGCTGCTGAAAGCCCAGGGCAGCTGTATTCATCTATCAAAGCCTGTCAGCTTGAGAGCATAGGCTCTTCCCATTAATTAAGCAAATGTAATGTGATTAGCTAAGGCTGTAAATGTTTCTAGGCCCATTTAGAAAGCTACAAAACACCGAGCATCACCTTCTCTTGTTTTAATGTGCTTGTGCTATGTGGGATGCTCCTCTGGGGCTGAGACTTTAGTTTTTAAGTTTTTGTGTGTGAGGAAAAAAATAGGGAGATGGACTAGAAAGCATAAAAAATGGGTCATGTAGTTCTAAAATTGCTGTTTGAATTTGAAGAAAAAATTCATTTCTGCACTTTTAAAAAACCTTTGCCTACACTTTTTTTTTTTTAATGGATGTAACAATAATGGCTGGAAGCTGAATTTTTGGTAAGAATCTGTATAACTCATTTAAGTTTTCTACTTGCTTTGTAAGTAAAAAAATGAATAAATATTACAATAAATAAATATGAAAAATATGTATTACTTAGCAGCTAAGTATCTAAACTGGGTGCTTTAGGCTGTCAACCTGAAAGCAAATGGAACAGTCAGTGGGAAGTTGCACACAGAATAAGAAAACTCTTGAAGAAAATTTGAGTGTCATGAACTAAAGCTACCTAAGGATTTAAACCTGAAGTGGGGTGTGGGTGCCTAAATCTAATACTGTGATGCTGAATGCAGCCTTTGCCAGACTTTCAGTGTGCATGAACTCCAAAGGCACCTCCCTGTTTAAAGCTGCCCAGATGTTTACAATCATTTTGATCTCCAGGTCTCAAAAGTGCTCCCACCCCATCCAGGCTGAGCTGCTCAGGGATCTAATGTGAATCTACAGCTCTTTGGGATGCAGAAATTTAGCATTTCTTTCCCCAATTTCTTGCACAGGCTCAGCCTGGTAGGCATGCACTCAGAATACCTCAGACAAAGGGGCTGTATCTCTCCCAGCAGCTTAGGCCACTCTTGAGCTCCTACAAGGACTTCCTAGAGGCTGCATCCACACATGGACCACAGCAAGTGAAGCCCAGTGCCTGATGTTTCACCATCTGTGGGTTCTGTGCCAGCTCTTGAGATCAAAGTCTTGGCACATCACACACTTTCACGTGGCTGTTAAAAAGCCCTCAGGACTCAAATCATGAGAGTCATTTCCTTAAGCTGAATTCATTTAAATGAACCATTCCATCAGATGCTGACATCCTCTCTACAATCTCTTAGATTGATCCAAATTCCCAACTTTGTTTCCAGAAATCTGGGGCTTTTCCTGCATGGGTGAGGCAGAAGCTTCCATCCTGGCAGCAAGGCAAGAACAGGGATGAATGCCTATTTTCCAGCAAGGCAAAAAGTTTCAGGGAGCCTGGGCTAAGAAGGCTCTCCCTACAATCCCCCTACTATCTCACTGCTCTCACAAACATCCTGGGGGTCAAAGGGAGGAAAATGCTCCTTGAAATCACTTTAATGCCTTCCCTGAAATGGGGCAGCACTGCAGAGAGCTGCTGCTCTCACCAGGCAGGCCAACAGAGAACACATGGGAGGAGTTTCATCAGTGGCACCTCACAGCCTGGGGCTTTCTGAGGGCTTGCTCCTTTGACTGCCCCAGCCTCTCCCAGGGAGCACTTCTTACTGCTGAGGTAGAAATGGAAGGGGGAAGAGGGCTGTTGCTCCAATTACCCTCTCATCTAGATGCAAGTGTGATTAGATGTGAGGTTTGCCCTTATGGTGGGTCTGTTGTGCTTGAGCCCAATCCCTGTCAAGGGCTGTTTGTGCAGCTGGGCACAGACACTCCTGGGCCCTTCTCCTGCAACACACAGGGGCAGTTGCTGGAAAGGCAGCAGCAATGCCACATTTTGTAGTTTCCTAATGCTGGGATCAGCAAGAAGCAGGATTTAAAGGAGATTCAAAGACCTCTCTTCAAGACAGTGCCTTGCTCCAGGCTTATAGGAGCTTTTTAGTGGAGAAATTTCCCATCTCTCCTGGACCAAAAGCAGAGAAAAGGACTGCCAGGCCTATATGGCCAAGGAGCACTTACAGAATAGGACACAATGCTGGAGCTTCATGTTTTGGGCCTTCACCTGGCTGTTAGCATAACTGAGAGTAAACAGACCTGTTGAAATACTGCAGCATCTCCTGGCAATTGCTGCAGATGTTTTAAACCCACCTAAGGGGCACAGGTTATCCTTTTCATGCTGTTAGACCTAGGCCATCAAAGGTGATTCTAGTGGGTGTAAGACCCTAAAATATCTCCTCTGACTTATTAGCTTTCAAAGAAAAACAGGTCATCAGTCTCATTTCTGGGGTTGTGTTAGCACTGGAAGCAACATGGAGAAAAACCTAAGTGGATTTGGACAAGGCACCCTTGGGTCTCCAGGTCTGCTAAAAACCATGAGAGCCTAATAAATGGAATATTGTGAAATTCTATTAGGTGTCACTCTCCTTCTTCAGGCAAGATCCCCTGGAGTGTTACAATGCTCTTAAAAATCAGTGGTGGTTAAATGGCTGAATGCTTTCAGAAATCTGGCCTCCACCTTTCTCAGAAATGGGAAATTTTCCCTATGATTTATGCTATTGAGGTGTAGCCTCTGACAATAATAGTAGAAGCCTAAATATTTTACTCAGAGGACTCAAAGAGCCTTTTTCATACCTCAGTTTGAGGCTGGCATTCAGTTAATGTTGATGTAATGTCTTTCTTAAAAAGACTGTAATTAAATTTACTGACACAGTCACCAAAGACCCATTTATAAATTGTATATATAGTTGCAATTCAGCATCTGTTGTGACTATTTCATTGGGTTAGTCCTAACATCACAAGCTAATAATACTGGAAACAGGGATATGGATAATTCACAAAGGACACTGTACTCAGTATATAGCTAACAGTGATTAAGTAGTCTCTGCTTTCAGAAGAAAGATAAGGGCCAAAAAGAATAGGTCCCTCGATAATATCAGGTAATTCTTATATATGGTCCTTCATGACACAGGCATAAATCACAATAAAACCCATCTGCAGATCTAAGGGGTGAAGCCATAAATCCTGCTTTATAAATGAAACCTGCACATCTGATAGTGTACATTGCTCCAGATTTACAGCAGCTGTAAATGATGTACTAAGGTTCACAAACCCATTTGCGCTCTCTGGCTGGGAGAAAGGAGATGAGATTTTACTGGAGAGGAGAATACATTGGAAGATGCAGTGAGAGAGACCAGATGGATGTGTGTGTGTGCTTGTGCAAGTGAGAAATGTGCATTTCACACAGACTTGCCATATCTTGGCTTTACATTTGAGACTCCCTCCCCTGTCCCCAGTTTCTGTAAATTCATGGTACTGTGTTATGCCTTCCCATTCACTCCAGGTCTGACAGGGTAAATGCAGGTGATGGGGCCAAAGGCTCAGCATTTGCTGTCACTGGAACAAACTGGGCTCAAACAAAACCTTTCATGCTGGCCAGAAGCCTGTGCCTTTTTTCAGGCTGCAGCTTTGCCTGAAGCAGGTGAAACCCAAGTGATCATTTAAGCAAGTGCAGGGTGATGATGATCCAGCACCTTTCCTGGGTCATGGCCCATCTTCTGGGCAAAGCTGGCCAACTTGTCCAGCTGCTCCCTCTCCTCTGGGCACTGGAGGGTTCATCTCCCCTGGACCCTTCACTTTCCTCTGACCACAGAGCTGCCTCTTATTGGTAGCACTGAGCTCCCTTGGGGCCACTGGCCATTGCACCCACACCATGAAACATCTCTGGGGCTGCTCCCAGCATGGCAGGTTTGGGTTTTTGGCTTGCCCAGCTCCTTGTGTTGCTGTAGCTCTCCTGTGATGTGTTCTGCAGGGCTTGTACTTGTCTTTCCTGTTGGCAGCACAAGACATTATTTGCCTGGTGCTCTTCCGTGGTTTGACAATGCTGAGCACGGGGTAGAGGCTGCCTGGGCACTTTTTCTCACCTGTGAAATGTTGTTATTTGGGCCTGCTCTCCTTCACACCAATGCCTCTGCAGGGACTACCAAGGGGTAAAGCATCTGTGCCTCCACTTCCCTCACACTCTGCTTCAGCTCAGCCAGTTAAACCGAGGCGTGATCCAAAATGCATGACTGATTCTTTACTTTTCATTGTTGGGACTCGGACCTTGGACATGTCCTGGGTTTCGTATAACTTTTGCATTTCACATTCATTAGGATGTTTTCCCAATAGCATTCTGGGAGTTTGGCTTTGTACAGCCAAAGAAGGGCTTTTGCCACAAAAGTCTTCTCTACCCTTCATTTTTAGCACTTTACTGTGAAATTCCAGTTCACTTTGCAGCCAAGGTTAGTGCAATCCAGCAGTGCTAACTTCTCTCCCTGTTTTGGTATTACTGCCATTCCAAATTTACATTTCTAAATAATTGAGCCCAGCAATGTTGCTTCTTTCAGAGCAGTTGGAGCTCCCAGGTGTGGGCCCTCTGTGTTTCCAAATTTCATCTATGTAAAGTTCAGTACCTCCTGAACAATCAAATACGTTCCTGTGTTTTTCCTGTAAAATGCCTCAGGGAATGAATGTAACCAAAATGTCAGTCTGAGGAAGAAGTGTCTCCCAAAGAGTGAACAGAGCATGTAGAAATATGAACTTTGTTTCTCCAGGGGCACCTGTCAGACATCAGACAATGCATATAAAGCTATTTGCTATCTGTCAGCTCCCCAGAAATCTTTCCTTTAAAGTTAGTAAAGACTGCTTTATTTTATTACAGATTTCTTTTTTTTTTCTTTCAGTCATACATAAATATAACATTCTAGCTTTTTAATGTAGCTTCCTAAGACAACTGTATCCATGCAATCCCTCTCTGTTTCTCTGTCTGCCTGTGGTAATCTGAATTTCTTGTCCATATAAACACATTAGGCAGACAAATGGAGGCTTCCAAGAGAAGTTTCCATAAGCTCAATGTTGAAATCTATTGCTGGGGAGGAGATAAAATTATTAATGACTCTACTGAGGGAAAATTGAGGGCCATCTCTCTGCTTGCTGATGGCTGATTGCCAGCTAGCCCTGTGTAGCTTCAGATCAGCCAAACCCCATAATGCCTTTTGACATGGCAAGAGTCAAAATACAGGATGGAGGGCAAGGAGGCAGCTGGGAAGTTGGCTTAGAAGCTGTATCATGGAGTGAAAGACAAGATAAATGGGAAAAGAGAGAGAAAAACATGGGGAAAATATCACAGAGAGGTGTGAGGAGCTGGGTGTGCTCTTTGGGATGTCCCAGGGAGCAGCAACAAAGAGATGGACAATTGCAGGGGGCAGTGCAGGGGCATGGACCATGAACTCACAGTGGGTTTGCTTCTTGTGGAAGACTTATTTCAGTGGTGATGGACCTCTGTTTCCATTGCCTCATTAGGCTCTACCTGGCCTCAAAGCCCAAAAGCAAGCAATGTGCCAGCTGCTTTTAGGCAAACTGTTTCAGTTTCTGAAACCTTGTCCATGGCTCCTGGAAGGAATTCCTGAGTGCTACCAGGGCTTCTCAGACTCCTCTCCCCTGCTGTGGGCACCTGCTTGACATCTGAAAAAGGTTGTGAAAATGATGGTAGGGTTTTTTTCATTCAGAAGGTTTATAATATATTTGTCACCTTTTCATACTGCCTTATCTCACTTCAGTGTAGCTGTAGTGTCCATCACTTGTCCCTCTGTCCAAGTCAGCTGAAAGCTATTGGAATTGTCAAGCAATTCAGAACCAATTACTGTTACACACAAAGCTGCTTTCCCACTGCCCTCTTCATCAGTTTTGCTGACATTTGCAGCTAATGGGGACAGAGCAACAGAGGGTCTAAATCATTTGTCTTCTATATTTCCAGAGTTTAAAATACAGGGGGCTATTAACTGCCCCTTTGTGCAACTTTAATGATTATTTTATTTTATTTCACTTTATTTTATTCAATTTCATTTTATTTTATTAGCAAGCACTCCAAATGACTTGCTTTAGGCCAGCAGTTGTGGTCAGGGCTTACTTTACTGCCTGAGCTCTTGCCAACTGGCCCCGTGCAAGGCAAATCTTTGCCCTCAGCTTGCTTGCTGCAGTGTCTCTGAAAGGTCCCAGTCTTGGGAATAACCTTAATGCTTTCAAGATAGTATTTGATAGACTGGTTTTGCACATGGTTCCCCAGCTGGGATACAGGAGCAGCAGGGCTGGTACAAATGCTCAGGTGAATGCTTGTGGGGCAGCAAGTGCAGTGGGGCGGCTCTGACGAGTGAAGTCTCAGTGATATTTTTAGTAGATGTTTGTTGTGGTTCCTAAGGGGTAAAGGAGGCAGGAGAAGTTCCCTGTGTTTTAGAAAACATGAGAAGCAAGAAGGGGGACTCCACAGCTAACTGAGCTGGCAGCTGGCAAGGCCCAGGGCAGGTCCTGGTTGCGTGCCCGGGAGCGGCGCTGCTCCGAGTCGCTGCCGGTGACTGTTTGTGGAAGCTGCAGTTTGAAGTTGGCTGAGGGAAGCTGTAGGCAGAGCTCTTTTGTTTAGATGCTGGCTCAAGGTCTGCTTGAACCAGAGCTGAGGAAAGAGCTTTAACCCCTCCAGCAGCCCACCACCTGCAGCCAAGAGGAATCACCAGTGCTCTTCTGGGCTATAAAGCAGGGGGAAGGTGGGCTCTGTGGCCCCAGGGGAGCTGTTAATTCACATGGGTGCTCATCTGAAGTGCTCTTGCTGGAAATTCAGAGGATTTCTAGGATGTGTTGTGCTTTAAGGGCCTCTTATTCTTGAAACTTGAAGAGCAATGCTTCCTCTTTGTCAGTGCAGCAGGGATAACTCAGCTTGGCACCTCTTGGGAGTTTTTCACATGAACATTAAGACCATGGTTTAGGACTTCCTTACCTCCCAACCTCTCCTTCCATCCACACAGAGTTTGCTGGAGGGAGCAGCTGCTCATATCCCCCAAACAGCAATGGACAGTTGGAAGTGAGTTCTGTTACAGTTTCAGATATTAAAGGATCTTTAAAGGTCACATTTAATGCTGCTGACCCACTTCAAAGAGAAGCAGCCCCTTCCAACCATCCTCCTCCATAACATCTGAGAGCTGTCCTAAACTGTAATTTCCCCTGAAGGTCTGCTCCACAGCCTTATGGATGTATTGAGCATCTTAACCCTCCTGGATTTTTGGGGTCTCCCATCTCAAGAAGTCAGCTGCCTGATTTCAACAGCCTGACCTGTTGGCTTGTCTCTGTCCTCTGCTTTGATGGATCTGCTCAGCTTGTCCCTGGTGGTTTGGATACAGTGGTTCTTCCTAATATTAGGAGCTGGCCAGTATGGGAGCACTGGGCCTGACAGCTGTGGGCACTGTGGCCAGGAAGGAGCAAACAAAAGCTTTTCTGTTTTGGGGGCTGCCAGGCTGTCAGTCTCCAGGCAGGGAAAGGATCACTTGCTGTTCCCTTCCCCTCCTGTTCCCTAAATGAATACAATACTCCATTTTAAATGTGCAAAACTTACCTTCCCCCACTACAGCTGAGCATCTGGGAACTCAAAACGGACTCCACTAGTAAATAAAAAGAAGCAGCTTGATGAGTTTTATAGCAGTAAAAGGGGGTTAATCACTAAAACTGCTTCTTCTGCTGCCATGGTTCAGATGAATGGGTTTAGCACAGCAAGCAGCCAAGGGCAGGCATTAGTGGCTCCTTCTGCAGCAGAGCAGGAGAGTGTGCTCAGCCCATCAGCCCTCCCAGGCACAGCCTGCCGCCTGTGAAGATGGTGGCAGACTTCCTGCTGACTTCAGTGGAGCTGAGATTGTGCTGCAAATAAATATATCTGCTTCCAAAGGGTACAAGAGACAGATCAAACATGAGTGAGCTTTTCTTGTATCTGCTATGATCTTTTTCCTCTATTTCCTCCATGGATTTCCACAGCATTAAAGTTTCATTAAAAAGAAAGTGATTTAAAAATTGCATTTACCTAGAGCTTCTGACCATATGCAGCCACATTGCCACATAAAATGCATGTGTATTCTCAGCTCCTGTTGGAAAAAAAAGCTATCTGGGCTTCACTTGTGGCATCTATAGCACCTGGGCACAGCAAGATCCACTCTGACTCTCCCTGTGCGAGCCCTAGATCAAAAGCACCAGCAACTGGTAGCCAGTACCAGCTGAGTGTTTGCAGCCTAGAGCCAAAGATAATTCAGGATAATTTTGTTAGTCTGGATGCAGGACTTGGAATATGTTAAATGAGTGGTTGTAGTCTGTGTTTGTTCACACAGCACTTGGAGCAGGGAATGCCAAGGAGGGAAATGGGTACCACCTTCCAGGCAGGAGGGAAAATGCATAAAGGCTTAGTGTAATCATTGGAGTCTAGAGTTTGGCTAAAATTTTAGGGGGAAAACTTTGAAATATAAAACATGATCTTTTTTTTATGTTCAACCTGTTGTTGGCATTAGGTAAAGCTTTTGGTAAATTATTGGTAACCAAATTTTGGAAGTATTGTATTCCATTACGGTATTGCTATAAACTCTTCAAAAGCAGTTTTACGGGGTAGAGAGAAAATGCAAGATAGATTTCCATTTCCTGAGTGAATAACCACAACAACTCCTCCAGAACAATTACTTGCATAGATGGATAAAGGATTTGATTGCTGACATTTCAGGTGCAGCAGTGGCATTCACTCCTGCAGACTCACTGCTCATGTGCCTCATAAGCACAGCAGAAACTCATCATGTTTTGGTGCTTATTGGCTTTGGTACTGGCTTTTTGCTGTGATGTTATTTATCTATTGTTCTGGCACACTCTCACCTAAAGAAATCATTAAGTAGTGATTCTCATCTCTTGTCAGTTCACCACTGAGGCAGCCACCACTAGCCCCTTTCCTCCAGCATGCTGCTCACTTGAGAGGCTTTCCAGCTAACCCTGGGGATCTCACCAAATCTGCACAGATGCCTGTCAGACAGCCATACCACCCTCCCCTTCTTCACAGAAAGCAGTAAATAAAATCTCTACTTATTGACTGTACCAGACAAGCCATTTCAGGTGCATGTGGAAGAGAACAGCCATTTGGTGGGTTTTCACTTCAGCAAAAATCTCTCACACCAGCTGCAACCCTCAGCTCTGTTCCCAAGCCCAGCACAACCCTTCTCTCATCCCCTCCTCTCACAGTGCCAGTGCTGAGCAGGGAGATGCTGTGTATATCTGCTGTCAGAGCAGCTCTCCAGGCTGGTGGGAACTGACAGATGGTTGCTCTGAGATATTTCCAAAAGAGGGAAAAAACAGGAGCCTCTCAACCCACTGCAAGTCCCTTGTTCTGGCTGCATTTGGTAAAGCAATGTGCTTAAACAAACCAGGGACAGCAAATGAGCTAAGGGGAAGGGTTAGGTTAAAGCAGGTCTCAAATCAGAGCCTTCAAGGCAATTTTTTGTGTAATCTAAGTTTCCATTCTCTTCCCCAGTTGCTCAGCTGTTGCTCAATTTATGAGGGGAGCAGACTCAAGCAAATGATAATCAGAAAAATCTTGGGAACTTTTCTAGGAATCTGTTTCTCTAGGAATGTGTTCCTCTTTTAGCCATGGCATTCAGATTTCTTATTTCCTCATTTGCCATTTGGTTGAAAGGAGTAAGAATGTCCCAGCAACTGGCACAGAAATGGGAAGGCCTTGTGTCTGTGCTTGAATTCCCCCCTGTTTCTTGCACAATGCTGGTAACGCTGTTGGATGCCCAGGGGTTCTGTCAGAGCTGCTCTCACTTAGGGCTGGTACTGCTACGCTTACCCTGCCCACACTGCTGCTGCTTTCCTCTTCTCTGTGCTCTGGCTTTCCCACCTATTCAAGACTTCCCCAGTTTGTCTCTTCCCAGCACTTCCCATGGCCTCGGGTTAACCCCTGCCCTGCCAGGATCCCTAGATTGCTGATGAAGGAGGAGCTTTAAAGATTCCATGTCCCTGCTGAGTGCTTTGCCTTCCAGTAGGTCTCAACTAATTTGAAGTGGATATGGAGCCATTACAGCCCAGAAAAAAGGCTGTTAGTGGAAAAGGGGAGTTGAAGCACAAAATATCAAAACACTGTGCCTTTCTAGCCCTGGGAAATACAGAGATGTCACAACTCTTTGGGAACAGTATTATGCCACTGACAAAAGCTATTTGAGCTTCTCTTTCTTATTTTTTAATGATATTAAATAGCATTCACTCTCTCCCCTCGGGGTACTTTCTGGATAATTCGTATCTCACTGTAAACCAAAAGCATTTCCACTAATCTCAGCAAAGACTGACTCAGTGGAAAGTAGGATTTTTTAACCAGATAATTAGGGCATGAAAAATAGGGTGGTTGTCAGGCTTCAAAATTTTTCTCCAATATTTTTGCAATGATCTCTCTGCAAAGGTGAACATGCAAGAGAACCTGCTTTAATAATTAACTCAACCCTCCCCTATGTAAAAACTATGCTGATATCTAAATTAAACAACCAAAAGTCACTCTTAAAGTGGCTACTTTGTTACACTGATATTTGTGATGATAAAAACATGGTCAATTTCAACACCTTGTAGTGCTCCTCATTGGCAGAGATTTGATGGTGCATTCATAATTGACAATACAAAACACCAGACTGCTCAGTTTTTAGCCACGTTACCATTTGAAAACAGTCTTATGGAACAACACTGTCATCCACATCCTTCTTCTCCCAGTCCTATTACTGTCAGCTGTATCACCCAAATTTAAAACAACTGATGGGGGAGAAAAATAAAATCTGAAATATTATTGAGTGCCCACGTATTTCATTAAATGGGGGAAGAAGACAAATGCTATTAAGGACCAGCTTGCTGGGCAGGGTGAAGGGAAGGCTGGGATGGAGATGACCCTTCCTAGATCTGGGAGGGTCCATACTGGAACTCTGTGCATGACCCCACAGGAACAACATGTCTGTGGTTTTATCGCTCAAGATTTGATGTCTCTGTGCATGGCTTTCTTCCCAGCCCATTTAACATTTTAGCTGAGAAGGCATCCTCCTAATGTGGGATATAATCTCTATTATTTCCACAGATCACTGATGGGACAACTAACAAGTGAGTGTGTTCATCTGGGTTTCTGCTCCTCTGCTCTCCTCCCCTGTCAGCACTAACAACTCTTTCCTCCTTTTCCTACCCCAGAGAAGCATAAACACCATGAACATTGTGAGCAACCCTCATTTACCACCTCTGTTCACTCCAACCCCAAATGTATTTCTATGCTTACAACAGAAATACTCCAAACACTCTTTCACTGCAGGTCCCCTCCTACAAGACAAAGTTACCTGAACAAGCATGTGCATCCTTGCACAGACTGTGTTGTCCAAGCAGGTACATGCATTTGCTGTGGGCCTTTGGGGACCTTTACAGAGCAAGTGCATTTTATATGATGCTACACATCAGCACTTCACACTTCCTCCCCCCACCCCCCACATTAGTTAGCTCAGGTTGGTAATTCACCATTGCTTTGGTATCTGGCACTACAATCAAAGCAGGCTCTCACTTACCGAGGCTGCAAGGCAAGCACATCTGTGTTTCCCTACAGTCTTGTCACCTCATCATGTCTCACAGCAGAAAGTTCATTGCTGCCTCCATGACAAAGCTCTTCTGCTACTGAGGGGATGCTGCTAGGATTGCTCTGGCAGCAAAGCCTGTCCAAGAAGTTTGAGTTCAAGCCCCCACCTACAGGTGCTTTACCCCATTCAGGTGTGCTAACATAACTTTTTCCTGTGGTTATGCTCTCAAACTTTTTTTAAGTGGATTTGGTTCTGGGAAACTGTAATGTAGCATGTCACAGAGATTCAACTACTCTTGCCAAGCAAGTAAGAGCTCCTTTTACACAATGCTATAAAATAATAACGCACACACAGTGAAGCCTGGACTTTAAAAATAATTACCACCACCACCAAAAAAAAAAAAAAAGTGGATGTCATTTTGTATGTTTTGGATGGAAGAAAGGCTGATCAAATTTCTATTAAATTAGGACTTACTCCTATGTTGCTATTAAATTAGGGTTTATTCCTATGCTTCCTACTCTACAATAAAGTATATTTATTTCTAGACCAGAATGTGCACATAGGAACTTACTCTGCCAAGCACAGAATGAAATAGAGGGATATGAGAGGATCTGAGGACTCAGCTCAGCTTTTCCCACTGTGACCATTCATAACTGCTTTCAGTGGCACTAAGTCACAAGACAGTTGTTCATCAGCACTTCCACACCTGGCCCTGCCCCAGGAGCTCTGTGGTCAATGCCTCCAAACAAGACAAATCCTTCACAGAAGTAGTAAGAAAGTCAGTGAGGGAATGAGGGCACAGGTAAAGCAGTTCTGTATCTGAAATGTGATTTGTTGAGATCTGTCATTTCTTTTGTTGGAAATGAAATAATTATTTCAGCAATAGCTGCTCTATCATACTGTATTTAAAAAAAAAAAAAAAAAAAAAAAAAAAAAAAAAAAAAAAAAAAAACCAAAANAACCTTGAAATTATATCAGAAAAAAAAAAAAGCTAGAAAAATTTTAAATTTCTACCTATACTAATCTCTCTTGGAATCTAGCTGATTTTATATCCTTCATCTTCCCCAGCCATGCTATGTATTATTTCAGTCAATTTGATGTTGAGCAGTGTTGCCAGTTGCCGCTCTGTGTCTTTGCTGCTTTTCATATTATCTGCTGCTTATGCTTTGGATTTCTTTCCCTCCTTTTGTTCCGAAATGCTGCAAGTACAAACTAGGTATCTGTAAACTTACAGCCATTCCTTCATTTACAGAGCAGGCACCAACATCTCTGAGATCTGTCTGCAAGCATCCAAGGAAAAATCAATTCCAGACATACTGTATCAATTTCAGCACTATGTAGGAACTGGAAGAGTTTAAATCTCTTAGCTTTGTATGTCTTGAATCAACTCTGCCTTTCTCTTGCATAGACACAAAGGCAGAATAATCTTCCTAACTTTGAGGGAGTTTAATTCAAGGGTGCATCTGTCTAAATAAATTAAATAAATGGGTTTCTCCCAAATCATGTTTTCTGAGGAAGGGGGAAGATGCAATCACTTGATTTTGATACTTCTAGTGACCATCAGCTAATTTTACCTAGTCCCACATTCTCTGAAGGAATCACAATGGAGTAAAAGCTTAATCTTGTTCTCATTCAAGGCAATAAAAAAATTCCCACTGGTTTAAATTAGAGCATGAGTGATACTAAAATATGAGTCAGAATTGCACAACCCAATTTTCATTGGGCTAGGCTTGAAGAATCTCTTTTAAACCACATATGCACTCAAGTTCCTCATGTGCAAAAAATACTGGTTTACCAAATGAGGCCCCAAACCCTGACTCACATGTTCTTTAACTGAATTCCCACTGCAGTACTGTAAATATTACCTAGGGATTTAGAGATTTGTTCTTTCACCCCTATAGCACTTTTTTTCCTTCTCTAAGTCTTCTCCTCTTCAAGTCCCTACATTTTGCCCTGTGCCTTTATAGAAATAGCAAAAGCAATAAACTTTTGTTTCCCTCCACAAACATTATGAAACTGCTTAATTATTAAAATGTCTGTGTTGTTTCACTGGAGGGAAAAAGTCAAGCTCTGCGTGTTCTAATTGTTTGTTTTCTTCTCAGTTTCCTTGGCATAGGTTTATTTTTTTTATAAAAGCTTAAGCAAACATTTCTTCAGACTCAGCATTCAAAAAGTTCCTGGTGAATTAAACCAGTTAAGACTCACCAACCTGAATCTTTCAATGCAGACATGACGAGGGGAGGTGATTTCATTTTATGGTAAGGTGTCTGCAGGACATCTATGAATTTCTGGAAGTGAAATAATACAGTTGGCCTTTTAAACCTCTAGAGTTACAGTCAAAAACCTTCTGAATGTGTAGCTGAGCTACTGGCAGTGTATTGCAGAAGGCATTTTCTAGTCAAGGCGTAACTGATGCTGTAATAAACTGTGGTTCACAAGATCTTTGTGGCCACCAGGCCCTTGCATGGGGCATTCAGCACAGCAGCAGCTGTGCAGGCATGGCTTTCTTCCTTGCCTTGCCACAAGCATTCCTCACAGCACTGATGCAGGACATAGCTCCTGTCTGGAGAAACAGCTTCCTGTCAAAGAGCTCAGGCTCTACCTCTTGCCCCAAATCACTCCAGCCCATGCTAGGAGCTGCCTGCAGGAGCTGCGGGCAGGAAAGGACTCTCACTTCCCTCTCCTTATGAAAATTGCCATCACTAAGGTTTAAGCTCCCTTTCTCTTTGACTTTTCAAGGCCCCTCAGGCTCTGCTCCAGCAGATGGGCAGCACAAACGTGGTGATTCCTGCATATCTGAAGCCAGCATATGCAGGGGATTTGACTGGAGCTTCATGGCTCCAGTCCAAGTGTCAGCCAGCTTGGGAGGGGTTCCAGCCACAAACGAGTTCAGGACAAATGGCCAAAGTCTTTTTTCAGCCTGGAGAAAGTTGGCTTTGTGAAACATGCCCAGTGAAACCTGCACATATGGTAGCTTTATCTGCAGAGGACTTCATGTGCATAATCCGCCTTCCCGCACTTCTGTCGCTGACAGCTGGGAGGTCACTATAATTATCCTGAATTTGGATGCTGAGCAGCACTCAGCACTTGTCTGTTTAGGGGAAGAGAGAAAATCTGTTTGCAAACGGCTTGGAGCTTAATGCCTTCAAAGTGTGTCTGCCCCTGCTCGCTTGTAAGGACTGTGCACTGGGAGATCAAGCAGAGGATTAATGAAGTGGATACTCATCCACTCGAGGTTTTGGTAAAGCTGAGTCAGAAAACCCGATTAGTCCTTGGGATGTCCAGGCAGGATTAATTTGGGATTGAAAATAGGCTGGTAAAGAAATGCTGGGTGTGTTTCTCCTCCTCCTCCTCTGTCAGTGCTGTGAGAAGATTTTGTGCATGTGGGATGTGGTGTGATCAAGTGGCTAGTCCATGAGGGAGGGTCTCAGCAGCAAGTGGAATGAGATATGTTACTTTCTAAGCTGCAAGAAAAAACAGAAGGGAGGTCATTTTGATCTCTCTTTGCAATGTTTACCTGCTTTTTTATCAGAACTGCAGAACCCTTCTCTATTAAGAAATTATCTATACTCTTATCTTAGACTCTTGATGAAGCTGGGAAATTTTTAATCAGAGAGAAATACACTTAAGGGGTTATACAGTTTCTCAAATTTTTTCATGAGAGCTAAGTTCTGTTCAGTTATTTATCAAGTAACACTCAAAAGGTACTAAAAGAACCCCAGAAGGATCCAAATTTAAGGCCAAGAAGACAGCAGAATTGTCCTGATCCTTCATACTAGAGACAGAGCACATCATCCTGTGTGCACTACTCAGGTTATAGCAGTGCAAATTTTTCAGGATCAAGAATCTTGTGGGACAGTGGCAATCAGAGTGGGATGCACAAAGTGTGCACTTCCAAGTACGTTCCTCAAAACCACATTTTTGTGTCAGCTCTTCCCTGCAGCAGAAGGCTGGAAGACCTACGGGGACAGACACTAGAGGTTAGAAGCACTGTGGTGTTTCACAAGCAACTCCCAGAGTGGCAATTTGTAGAAGGACCTCCTGTACACAGGACTTTCTCCAAATAACAATTAGACTTTCCAGGAAAGTACATACAAAAGCATGATGTCGTGACTTCTGTGAGAGAACACGGCACTCTCTGCTTCAGAATTTGTCCTTAAAATGTACAGTGCCTTCAAACAAAGAGAACTGGGGCTTCATGCCTGTGCTTAACTTTGCTCCTACTCATAGTTACTGAATGTCCCTCAAAGTGGAGAACATTACCTGCTTTCAGTTATGCAGGTGTACTGTGCAAGCAAGGAACTGTAACATGGAGCAGCAGGATGGCATCAGGAGGAGGGGTTTTTCATTTTTGACTTATTCATGACCCACACAGCTGATTTAAATGATTTGTATAATTGTGTTTACACAGAATGTGTTGATGTTTTGCTCTCTTAAACCCAGAGGGTATTTTTAGGATGTCTAATATGCTATTCCAATGCTTTCAATACTAGTTCTTGAATGAACTCTCTGATCATAGAATCATCGAATGGTTTGGGTTAAAAGAGAACTTAAAGATCATCCATTTCCAACCCCTCCACCTTCTACTAGACCAGGCTGCTCAGAGCCCCATCCAATCTGGCCTTGAATACCTCTAGGGATGGGGCATCCACAGCTTCTCTGGGCAACCTGTTCCAGTGCCTCACCACCCTCAGAGTGAAAAATTTCTTCCTTATATCTAATCTAAACATGTGTTCTTTTGGCTTCTAGTCATTATCCCAGAGTAAACATAATGACTCCCAGTGTACTGTGCAAAATCAGAAGAATACCCTACAAACCATTTACCATCATCTGTCAAGTAGAGGTATTTCCCATAAAATCTAAAGAAGTACAAAACTGTGAAGAACAGATTTATAGTGAGCTATTGTTCCCACTTGGGAGGAAAGGAGACTTTCTGGGTTAGTACAAAGCTTTAGAAAACAGAGGCCTGAAACACAGCCCTCTGCTCTGATATCTTCCTGCAACAGCCCCTGGAGGAAGGTATCATTTATGAAGCATTGAGCTTGCAAGTTAAATGAGCCATGTTGTGTGATCTGTGCATTCAAGAATGGGCTCACTTCTTACATGATATGTGTGACGCCGCAGGCTGCTCTTAGAGAAGCAAGTGACACTCCTGGACCAAGATGATTCAGTGTTTCTGCTTTCCAGGTCTTGCTATTGTACAGATATTAAAAGATGGAAGAGACACGGGATACAATGTTTATTGTGCACTGCAGTGAATCTCTTCCCAGTCACACAGCCAAGTTTGAAGCTAAATTCAAATGAAAACAATTCATTTCAATGAAGATAAATTAAAGTTTGCAAAAGATAATACTTCCCAGAGAGTGCAGCTGAGACAGATGATTTCCTCATCATCTTTGGAAGGAGAAGGTCACTTGGGAAGAGGTGAGTGAAAATTAGTAAAGAGTGCCTGTCCAACAGCCCTTCACAGGGAACTGGATCAGATTCAGCTTTGATGGATGAAAAACAGGAAGAGATGGGCATTCTGTCAGCTGCCCTTTCTCCCTCCCTGCCATCAGGGGATTCTCTGGTACCAAGCTTAAGCCTTTCTCCTAAGAATAATTACCAGATAAAAACCCCTACGGACTCCTCCAAATACCTTAATTCTTTCAGTGCATGAGGTGCTGCCACTGAGGGTGACAAGATGAAACTACCCCTGGAGAACTGACAGAGCTAAGCCCACGCTGTTTTCTGCCAGCTTGTGATCCACTCTGCTCTCTCATCACGTGCACCAGTCAATGCCCATGCCAAAGCAGACAAATGCCTCTCACTCACTAGCTGGGAAGTGCAGGGACATCTTTTCCTGTTGCCTGGACCATAAAGCACTGGGAAATGTGCCAAGGATTACCTGACCTGCTGTTGCTTTTTCTAGCAGTGCCATGTGAAACCCTCCAAGAGGTGGAAGGTAAGAACAACCTCCTGCAACTGCTGCCTTTTTGGAACAGTGGTGCCCAGGGCTGGCTGGCAGCTGATGGAAATGGGCATGAGTGGTACAGAGCCCAACAGAAGGTGCTGCAGGGAAGGGGCCACTGGTGTGGGGACAGGTAAAATGCCACGGGTCAGTTGGAAGAGTGAGGTGGCCATGTGTGCATTAAGGGTGAGTAAAGTGGGAGAACTTTTTAAATCATCATAAGGTATTTCCCCTTGAAAAAAAGTTCCTCAAGCAGAGGAAATGGAGATGGAATTCGGGGTGAGTTTTGAACCATTCTTATCCATAATAATGCAACAATAACCAATAATCCTATTACTTCTGCTCCCCCCCATGGTGATCTTACACTGACTTTTTGGAGCCTTGTGTCCAGTACTGTCTAAAGTGTTTAGGGCTCTGAACACATTTGGTTGTTGCATGAAGTCCCCAGATACTTTAAACTAGTATTAATTCAAGACCAGCATAAGGAAGGACTGAAGACAGTCTATTTTTCAAAAGAAAAAATCTCTTGGACAAGTCTAAGCAAATCACTCTTCTGCTTAGAAAAAGAGACTAAACCCCAGGTTAAACCACTGAAGAGCACATGAAGCCCTAGTGACCTCCTGGGAAAGATTGTGAATTGAGACTCAGCTCTGTGTTGTTTATCCAAAAGTGATTATGTCAACAAAAATGCACTTATTTTTCTCTGCCCCTTTTCTGAAAATCTCTTATAATTACCTTGGTTTGAGACAGCATTTGATAGCATCTAGCAGCTGAACAACCCTGACTGGCACCTCTGATTACGAGACTAGACAGGGTGGGAAACCCGAAATTCAGCTTTACTTGCTTTCGAGCACTTATTATTTTTATGCTTGATCCAAAGCCCACCAGAGCCCAAATGAAAGCTTCCATTTCTTTAGGTTTTAGTTCAATACCTTTGCCAATAGTCATTTAGTCACAGACTGACTACTAGCATATGGAATCAAAACAAATCTTACAAAGAGATGTTAAACAGTGTTTGTGGACAGCAGGGGCTCAACACAGACTTTCATGTTAGAGAAAGAGTCTCTCTAGGTCACTCCCGAGGTTCTTTGGCAGGATAAAGACTAGTGCCATGAGTGCTCAAGTGGTGTTGCCCATCTGGGACAATTTGGCCAGACAGACTGATTCTTCAATGACCTGAATGCAACAAACTTCCCCCTAACAAACCCTGATTGTGTTATTTCTTATCTTGACCTAGAGTAACTTGGGAATGCAGATCGTTAGAGCTTAAACATGTAGTCTCCAAAAAACAGAAACCTGCAGGCAGGTTTTGTTACAGCCATTTAAATGGATTAACTCTAATACAGACAAAGTTGGTTACTCTATTTATTTCCCCCTGCCCTGTTTTCATGCTTATTATCCCTCTTCCTGCAATTCAGTGGCATAGAAATCAAGATCTCCTCATTAAAATTCATAGCTAATAATTTTGGCATCCTCTGTTGCAATAAGCAGCTTTATTTCAGATTGCACATAGCCTACATTTTGTACCATAGACAGCTTTACAGAGTAAGGCAAGATATATAGTGGTCAAATAAAAGATTAAAGGAGCAGGTTGAACTTTTCAGGCACAGCAGTTTTTTGTCTAGAAGGTCTGCCAGGACTACATGGTACTTGTGGTCATTATCAGAACAGGGTTTTTAGGTTTAGAGTTTTTATTAGATTTTCCCCGATAGTAACAACAGTATACACACAGCTGAGATCTTGATTTTTGTGTAAAATGGCTAACTAGTACTGTTCACATCTTTAGAAATGGTGCTTAATGTTTGTAAATTTGCAGGTTAGAAAGGAATCAAGACTCAGGTGGCCTGGATCATGAGATGAATCAATTAACCTGGGGTACATTTAAGGGAGAGAGAGAAGTTGCTAGTGAATTAAGTCTGTTTTGGAAGAAAATGTGGTTTTGTTTGGTTTTTCACATTGGGGGTTTTTCCCCCCTTCTCTATGTTGCTGGCTTTTCTGCAAATGAAGCTTTTTGCACTGCTCCTGACTTACTGCATTACTGAGGATAGGCTCGGAAGACAAACAAGTTTGTTAATTTTTTTTCATTTTTAATTTTTTTTTTTTGGTCTGCCCTATGGTTTCTGTCTGTGTGTGCGTTTCCATGTAAATTGTTCATTCCAGTTCTTCCTTTGCATGGAGCAAAAATGAGTACTTGAATGGTCTCCAAGAGTATTCAGGGGTCTTCCTGTCCTGTAACTGGATGGAATGTTGACATCTGTGTGCAGAAAATCATGGTATCAGAGGGATCTGTAAGCTATAGTCAGCTCTTGCTGGTTATAGTGCTGTTTTGCAAGTTCTCCTAAGCTTAAATCTGTTGAATGCTTGAATGAGGAAATCATGTGACAGAAATAGATACATTTATTAAAATTATTTTCTGTTTTTGAGCTGTGGATACCATGACTCCTTCTCACCTGGTTCTTAGATGTTGTCCCTCATCTGTGAAGTTGCTCTCTGTAAACCACTTTGGCTATCTGTAGCACTTGATATGGCTGCTCCTGACTTTGTTTTTAGCACTAAATTATCTATGTCAAGCTATCCAGTAAGTAGTTATCATATCACATGTTAAGTTTTCCTTTGTTTTTATGGATAATGTGGACTGCTCCTTCAAATGCAGCTTCCAGCTTTTTGATTGACTCTCCAGTTTGTCAGGTCCCATGTGATTCTCCAGATGCAATTGTGCAATCAGTCACTGTTACCAGCTCCAGATCAGCAGGGAGATTGGTTAGCATTCATCAGAAGTATTCTTGGCATTGACCAACTTATGTTTCAGAAAGTGGATTATGAGTTATCCCTGTGTCTTCCCTTGTGACATACAAATGTAAACTTCAGTGCTAATAGCCTCTTGCAGGTGTGGTCCAACAATCACAGCTCCCTGCCTTGCATATTCTTTGTCACAGAGTTTCAAACTTGTTTATCTGCACCTAGCATTTTGTCCTCACCCTAGCCCACTTTCTCAGTTCCTTGTTTATATTTTAATGTGGAGAATACCTTCAGTTGGGGAAAAACAACTGTTTCTACTTTGGGTTTTAATAACAAGTCATTAGGAGGTTTGAAGAGGATGTAACACCACTGATACAACAGACTCTGAAACAAAACTGGTTTCTGACAAGCAATGCACATCCCCTTCCGTAGGATGCTGGCTGGGTTGAAGTTTGTCTCTGGGTTTTCATGGTTAGCTCTCCTCATGCAGAGTTAGTTGTAGGATGTGAAAAAAATCCAGAAGGGTTATTGTTTTATACTATGGTCATGCTTTATAACTTTAAATGACACTGAACCTGTGGTCCTTCACTTTTCAGTATTGAGATCTGGATGATTTTAGTTTTGGGCAACTCTTGGAAGACAACATAAAGATTTGTTGTGGTGTGACTGTGGGTGGCAATCACATCGGCTGTGTAGGTCTTCAATGCTTATTTTAAAAAGGTATTCACAACAGCTTTCTTTAGAGCTTACCTTCACAGATTGGGATGCTTATGCTGCAAGCCAGCTATAGGAAATTGTGTGTAGCCTGAACTTCATTAGGCCTCACCAACAATACGTAACGGGAGTGGCAGTAGATGTATAAATGAACTTGATATTATGGTATCCAGATTTCACTTTAGCAACTATCCTGAAAAAGCTATTGACCTGGAAAGCTAGTATTTGATTAAAGAGATGCTCATAAACCATGTAAACAAACCTACCTCTTTCAAAACAAATTTACTGCTTAAACAGGAATAAGTCTCTCTGTGTGATACTGCTTTCTTTAGACTTTTTAGCTGAGAGAGGATCTTCTCAAAACTTAATTAATTTGCAAGCACACGAGTTGATCCAGTTATATATAAAGCTGCAAGATGTGCAATGTCAGATCTGTGCAGTCTGAAGAACAGCTCAAAAAGTTTCTTAAAGTACTGCAAGATCCTTAAGTGACTGATGCAAGAGAAACATGGATTGTTAGTGGCCAAACACGTTTTCCCAAGAAGGGAGTGTGGGATCAGACCCCTTCCCTCCTACACACAGACATATCACAGTGCCAAAGCAGACAGATTTCACCTGGATTGCAGGGTGGTTGGCTTATGGAGAATAGCTTTGGTTTACTGTAGCTGCTCTCTGCTTCACACACTCTGTGCAAGACTTGATCAGCTCCCACTCAGAAGCTGTTATTTTTCTCCTGTTACACATGCTGTCCAAGAAAAAAGCTGTGGGCTACAGCTATGCGTGATCCCATCTTCTCATCATGACCTTTTCTTAAGTATTTTAAAGTAAGACCTCTGACTGAGAAAAAAAATTATATGCCACTTTGAGAGTGGGTAAAAAAAACTGTAGGCAGGTATCTTTGAATTAGAAACTCAACAGGCTGGGCCTGAGTCTCCAGCTCCCCAGCAAAGCACTGGGCAAACTGGCAATCAGTAGGGTAACAGAAAGAAAATGCCAGATTTCCAGTGCCAAAGAAAATGATTCGTGCATTAACAGAATGTGTCTTTTGTTACTATTATCAGCATGAGTCTCCTTTTCCTAGACAGTAAAGCTTTGTAATAACACTGAATAAGACAAGTCTTAAACAGATTGAATTAATAGGAATCCAATGTTCCAAATAGATCTCACTTTAACATTCATCTTGCATTTTCTCATAATTTAATTCTGTTATTTCTAGTGATAGCTCTTCCCTAGAACTGGGATGTCTTTTCAGCTGACTTGAGGCAGAGTGGAATCTCTGGTCTGTTGCTAGAGTAGAAGGCACTGTTCTTTAGAATAGCTGGTATTCTGATTGTAGCTTCCACAGCTTTTAATGAGACAGGAAAAATTACCCTTATCTGCAGTGATAAGGACCTCCTTGGAAGGTCACATCATTTGTGAAGTACTCCAACCATGGAGCAGTGCTCAGTCACCACCTAGGCTGATTGATTCAGTTAAACAGCCCCAATTTCTACTTGCTTTCAAGTATCATTACCTTTCAAGTATTCCCAAGGTTACACAGTATGATTCAATCTGTTAAATATTATAGCATTGCCTCTAAGAATTGGCATCCTCTCTTTCCCAAGACACACTTTTTCCAATTCTGAAGGGAAATGGTGCTAATTAGCTGTATTATGAAGATATGACATCTTAATTCATTATAGTACCTTCCTTTTAGGAGAGCAAGCTAATTGCAGGACCAGAGCTCTCAAAATAACTGTATTAGTTATAGACAGTGAACAATCATCCTGGTTAACAGCTTGGCTTATGTGCATTGCCAAGAAATCCCAGGCTAGACAATGAACTTATATTTGTCAGTTTTCATTTGATTTCACTGAATGACATCACAATGGTGTCTGTAATACAACTAATGCAATGTGGTATAGGGTCTGTCTGCACAATATGCATACACCTGAAGCGGTTTGAAATAGCAGGAGACTACTTGCAGAACCACAGACTTCAGAATTAATTGATTTGACCACACTCTGCAAGTTAGGTTTTGCTTCTCAGCTCTCTGCTGCAGGTATCCAGATTTTCCACTAGCACCCATGTTCACCTGGATATCACAGAATCAGCAGAGTTGGAACAGATCTTCAAGATCATCTAGTCCAATCATCAATGTAGCAGCACCATAGTCACCCCTAAACAAAGTGGCTGTGTGTCTGTTAGCCTCAGCAGAGATAGCAAAGCACATTCAGATCGAGGATTTTTTTGATGATTGCACTCAAAGGAGTCCTGCTTGACGGAAGGATTTTCTGTTTTACTTCACAGGGTGCTCACTCTTTTATCAGCTTCTGGTACATCCAGATAGAGGCGAGGGAACTTGTACAATTAGCCCCCAGACCTGAAAATGCAGTAGCAAAGAGATAAAAACCCGTGCATTTTCCCTTTTCCGTGTCTGCTGCCACAGAGAGCCTGTCTGAGGTGTAGCAGGTCTGGATCAGCAGATCAATACTTCAAAGGCTCTGGAAAGAAAAGTCAGTGCCAGAGCTGTGTAGCCATCCAAATGACTTGCAGCCTCTTTATGGCTTCTAAAACACTAGTTTTTCATCCCTGATCAGTTCCAAGCTGTGATACATTAGGGAAGAAAATATCTTCCCAGCTCTTCTAAAGAATGTCTGCTTTACTGTGATCTATATACCTGCCAATACCAACAACAAAATTAGCCAACTTTTTAATCCTTCTTAAATATATATATTTATATATATAAATACTGGGATTTGAAGGTTTGATTTGAGACCAGAAATAGAATTCCCTCTTCTCTTCTCCTGGCAGTGCTTCTAAATGTTTATCCTTTATTATGCTTGTCTACATCACCCATCTTGAGAGGAAACACAAGGTATCCATCTTTAATAACAAGCACATGCTCCAGGAATAAGAAAAATAGTTGTGACTAGTTCATCTGTTTCAACAGAAGAGGTCTAACAAGGAGATGGGAACTTTTTTTTCCCTACTACTTCTTATACATGGCTTTGATTATCAGCATAAGAATGCCATTTCAGCCAAACCTTGCCCATAAACCCAATACAGAAAGGAAAATGTGGTTTCTAACCTGAGCCAAAAGCAAAATCCTGGCATACAGGCAAAATTGGCAGTTTTATTCCCCATCAGCTGGTGACTGTGAATGTTCCATGGGTGGAACACATGGGACTATAAGAGGCACAGTAGGAATGGGACATGCAAGGATATATTATCAATACTGGCTGCTATCTTCCCTTTCCAGCAACAGAAACTGCTGAGATCTGAATAGCTGCACCTTCATTCTTTTGCTCAATGCTGTGTACGCTTCAATCCCACTGTCACTGTGCTATTTGCTGCAATTTGGAGATGGGCAACTTGCTCAGAATGACAGGCTGGAAAGCCCATCTTGCCACAAGCTCTTCTTCCCCTTCAGTGCAGTAAGATGACTGTCTAAGTACAAACAGGCTCAACCTTTTGGCACCTGTCAAGAACATTAAAGGTCACTTAATACAGCAATTTTCAATGCATTTTCTGCTGAGTTGGAAGTAGTTCCAGCATAGGCCATTGTAAGTCATCTTAGTACAGGTACTTTCTAGGCATGTGTTTTGCTTTAGAGCATTGCACTGCTTCTGCATGTTCATTGCTGAAGCACTACACTCAGCGATATTGAAAAGTGTGCCAGGGAGCTGCACTTAAAAGAAGGCTCACAAGTCATATCCTTCCTTCACAGTAAGATCTCCCCCCCCAGATCAGCCAACACATCTCACTCCAGGATCTTTTCACCCTCTAACATTTCCTCTGTTCTTCATCAGACTTCTCTGTCCTCATGTTTTGTAAAACTCCCTAATGTCCAGTTCCCTGGTTTTCATGATTGCATCCATAGGTAACTGGCAGATGATGTGTCCTACAGACTTTGAAATATCTCTCCTGCAATGTCTTTTTCATCTGACACCTGGGGCATGCAATGTTGCATAAATTTGTGTCAAAATTACAAGGTTCTTACTACCCTCCATTAAAGCTCATATCTAGAGGATGGATTACAGAAAAACTTGCATAAAAGGGCAGATAAATCAGACAAACAGAATCCGTAAAGGAAGATGATATTGTGGGGAGACATGTCTATATCTTAGGCTAGTGGACACTCACTGACTGACCACATTCACATTTCCACTTTGGAAATCACATGAGCAAAATAGGCTGCAAGACCACATAAATCATTAAGCAAAATGAATGATTTTCAGTTCTGTATTTAAATGTCAAACTTTTTCCTAATGCAGTAACAAGGCTTCATAATACAGATTGCAAGTAAGAGAGGCAGATGATAGTAGGTATCTCTGTTTTATGGTAAAATATGTGAGAGAACTGGATCATATTCCTGAATTGGTAAGGCAGAGCGTGTCCTACAGCACCACCTAGCAGGCTAATTTAGAAGTGGTCCATATCCCTGGATCCCTGACTACAACGATGTGTGTGTGCATCAAAACCAGGGTGCACTTTGGTCTTGTTTCACCTTCCTTGGTGTAACAGCTGCTTCTTGAAACCAGAACCGTGCCAACGTGGTGATTAGTAAAGCTGGGGTGTCTGTTTTTCCCAGTCGTATTAATTATAAATCTCTTAAGAGAAACTGTAGTAAAAATGCAATGCCAGATTTTTGAGGTTTAGTGTAAGAAATCCTTGGTTTCTAGATCTCTCCAGCTGGTGCAGGAGCACATCTCAAAGTCACATTTCACAAACCCACCAACCTTCTCTCTGTATTCACCAGCAGGATAAGTAAGTCTTAGCGTGATGAGAGATTTTAAAAGCCTGAGAGTCTCTGTGTGTTTCAATTACTGGGAGTCTGTTGTCCATCATCACCTACATACATGTTTTCTTTGTGCTTCTGCATGAAGTGTGAATGCCAATGCCAACTTACAAATTGTAAGTTTTGGCAGATGACGAAGCTCCATGCTGAAGCTGCAGAACAAAGACTGTAACAACTCTCTGCTGATGTAAAAAGGGAAGTGAAGCTCTTGGGGTTTTTTTGTTTGTTTGTTTTTCTGGCTGCCTCATACCTTGTTATATCCTTGGCACTTCTCAGAGTTTTCAAGGTTCCCATTCTGCTTGACAACCTAGGAGAAAATGATGCCTTTTTGTCTGTTACTGTTTCCTGCTAATACTGAGAGAAAGACAGTGTGTGAGAGGGTCTGATGGGTGACAGAGCCAGCAAAAAGTGGCTCAGAGGGGTACATGTGAAAAAAGTGGGATCTTTCCTCTGACTTCTCCCTTTGGGTGGCAGCAAACTATTCATCTGCCTTGCCATACTGCATGAAATCATAACCTAAGGGTAGAACTGTGCCCTGTCATGAAGGAGTGTGTTTTCTTAGCAATTAGCAACCTGTTTATTGGAAGTTAAAACCAAAGTTGCCATTACCAGTTTCTGTTCACAACTGGCTATGCCTACCCAGGCCTGTTTAGCACTAGCATTTCTAAAAGTCAGATCATCTAGTAGGAAAAACATAGGATAAATATCTTCATTGGGATACTTTCATGAAAGTCCTAAAAATCCCTGTGAATTTGAATGAGAACTTCTAAGTAGTCAGTTTATGATCTTGATCCTTTCATGTGAACTCAAGTGTCATGCTAAAATGTCTGGGAACTAAACCTTTACCGGTATGAAATGCTTCAATCAGGGGCTGCTGCAAAGAAAGCAAGATCTGTCAAAATTAATCATAAGTAGAAAGAAAGAACAGCTTGCTTTTATTTCTATTCTGCTGCCTCTCAACCCACTACCCAGCATAACTTCCATTTGGATAGTGAAAAATTATTACCTTATGACTGCCTGGTGTGAAGGGACACTTTAAAATAATCACCCAGCATCAGTGCAAACTTCCTATAAAGGCAACAAACGCAACTTTTTACTATCCCCTACCCAAATAAAATCCTAACCTGACCAAAAGCCATTCTGTATTCCTGCTTTGCAAGGACTGCGCATCCCAGGGGCAAGGCTGGACTTCCCAGAGCTCTGCCCTCGGATGCCAGCGCTTCCAAAGGGTGCTGCTCTGCCACCCGCCTCCTCCTCTGCTTTCCTGTCCTTCCAGGGCCTTCGGAGTGCCCAGGCTGTAGATCAAATCCACACGGGCTTATTGAGAAACCACACTGGCCATCTGCTTTGAGCAAACAATAACTGTAAAGCAAACTTAAAAATCCCTGCGTATGTTATTTTCTCATTAGGAATGACAGAAAAAAACAAATCCGACAGTGCGGATGCCAGCTCCGCCACTTGCTGCCTTACCGGCAAGCATTCCTGCCCTGCAGTGGACAGGGCTGTATTAATAACACAGATGTAAAGTATTTTGCAGGAAGAACGCTGGGAGTTAGAGCACAGCACAGCAGCGCACAGAATTAAGTCATGACGCGGGCAGAGAGCGGCAGTCCCCGCCTCACGCTGCGGCTGCCCTTGAGGGGTAGGGGTGGGTGTCTCTTGCTCTTCGGCTACATGGGCCGAAGTCGGATCTTTCCCTCGGTCCGCTCGCCCAAGGCCAGATTCAGCGGGTCGGATCCTCCCCTCGGTGCGCTCGCCCAAGGCCAGGTCCAGGCTGTGTCAGCGCAGCCACACTCCGGCCGCCGTGAGGGGAACCGAGCTCCGCNTCGGCCCGGGACCCGCGGTAGGTGCTGGGCGGCCGCGGTGCGGGGGGCCGGGCGGTTCCCGCAGCGGGGGCCCGGGGTTGTGGATTTCTGCCACCCTCCTCTTCTATGTTTTTAATTTCGTGACAGCCGGAGCGCGCTGGAGGCGGATCCGGCCCGCGCCCGTTGCCTGATTGATCGTGCATTAAGCTGGGCTTTCCCCTCGACTGCGTGCAATTTCAAAGCAATAGATTCCGCAACGCACACGTGTTATGGCCAAACCTGCCCAGATATCCCCCATCTGAACTTTAGCTCATACAGATCTCTGAGTTCAGTGAGAATTAAGTGCCTGTGGCACCACAGAGACAGAAAGTACTAGAGCATTTGGGGGAGGCCGCCGTGCAGGCGTGGTGGTGGCTTCATGGTTACCAAACGATTAAATTTGCAGGATATGGGCCATATAAATTGCCTTGCAGTTTCCGGTTGCTTTCCTCAAACATAAATTGAACAAAGTTTATGAATAAGAATAAAGATGCCATGCACGGTTAGGGTTGCAGTAGAATATCTACAGGAGCTGAGCATCTGCACTGACCCCTGGGGAAGGTTTGAAAGCATAAATGCTAAAATGTATTGTGGGCAGTTTTCCTTTTATTTTCCTGAATACTGACTATTATGAGAAAGCAAATACTCTGTGGCATTTCCTGCTTACTTTTGCACTCGATGTGCACAATCACATTTGATCATGCAAGAAAGTAGTTTTCATTAGGTAATGCAAGAAAGGAGAGTAGAGTTTTCAGTGTGGTCTGTCCTTCCCCACACGGGTGTGCATGTAAGCTGAAGAGGGACTTTTTTCCTTGCAGCATTTCTAATCTTAAAGCTATGTTAGCCAGCTCCAGTGAGAGGGCATTCTCTGACAGGAGAAACCCGTAAAGTCCCTGCCTCAGCTTCACATGAGGATCAAGTGATAGCTCCCTACAATCATCCCCTTGGAAGTGCTTCCCCCTGCACTGTAAATGACATGACCTTTTCAATCACATCTAGACTAGCAGATTTGCTGAGAGGTCATAAACTTCAAAATGGTTGTTTAAGTATTACCATTTTCTGGTTTTTAGTTATATTATCAAGGAGATTTTCTCCTGAAATTTGGTTTCATCCAAGCTCTTGGCTCTTTGACATGTTTTTCTTAAATAATATTGTCAAAAAACTCACCACATCTGTCTTAAGCAGAATGTTAGAATACCACTAGTTAAGTGGTATTAAGCAGAATGTTAGAATACCACTAGTTAAGAATACCACTAGTTATTACACTAAGAAATACATATTAAATTACTGTATGATTACCTACATCATTGTTTTTATTAAGCACTCAGTGTGTGTTCAGTGCAGCGTAAACATTAAACAAGATTGTTCTTCCCCTGGTGAATTTACAGTATGAAAGATCTTGATGGGAAGGAGTAGTAATAACATATCATTAAAACACCACCTTTAAATTAATCTATTTTTGTTTCCCTGTGGTTACCACTCATTTGCTGTTGATCATGACTGGTGTATCCTGGCATGTCCTGTAGTGCTGTTTGATGATGTTACAGACCCCAGTTGTCCACTCTGCCCCTCTGTGAGAAGTTCTTGTCCAGCACATGTGGAAGGAGAGCATATGTCCCTGCTTCAGCTGCTGCCATACAGAGCCCAGCAGCATAGCTGAGACCCACCTTTGATGGTACTCCACGCTAAGACTTTGGTTGTTGTTTCAAAGCACAATTTCCTTCTGCCACCTCGGCTTCCTGCGAGGACAGCTGGAAACACTCATGTCTTTAACAGCTGCAGCAAGATTCTATGAAGCTCGTGTGTTTGTTAAAGCCCTGAGAGAAGAGACTCTGCAAATGGAAGGAGTGGCTTCCAGTTTTCACTGATTTCTGCTGAATTTAGGTGCCTAATTCACTTTTATATCTTCATAGTAGCATCATTCTAGGCAGGAATTTTGTACCCAATAGAATTTTTTTTAAGAAGAATTTGGAGCTTTCCTGGGCAGAGCATGTAATATGGCTTGGATCACAAAAAGAACTGATGCTTCCCAAGGGAAGCATGAGTCTTGAACTGAATGAGTTGGCAGGTTTGTAAGATTTTAAGTTTATTTGCTTATTTAAAGAGTCATAATATAGTCGTAGGCCCTGAAATAATTTATCTTCCAGTTTTTACCCTAGATTGAACATAGTATTTGTCAGAGAAATTATTTCAGAGTCAAATTTTTAAAGGTAGCTACTGAGAGCATGCTGCTTTCTGAAAATAGCTTTTTGCTGAGTAAGCTAGAACCACTGCCTGAAGTTGAAATCTGAAAAAAAAGAAAAAAAAACATACTGGTTTTTGTTGGTTTTTGGTTGGTTGGTTTTTTGTTGTTTGGGGTTCTTTTTTGATAGTGAGCTTGACTATCCATCAGAACAAACTCCTAAAGGAAAATTCTGCCTCCTGAAATTTTTCAAATCAAAATGTGATCCTGTTTTGAAAGTTGTAGTCAAACTCAGCTTTTTGAATTTAGTATTCAGGTTACTGATTAAAATTTTTGCAGCTGTACTGTAGAGGAGGTTGGCATAGACTGATCTAATTATTGGCTCTTTCTAATCTCAGTACCTATAGACTGTATAGTGGAAGGCAGGAGTGGGATTGGGCTAGCAAGGACTAGACAAATATGTTGGGTAAATACAGCATGTGTATTGATTGCTGGGGGAGGAGGAAATGTGGTGGCTTTAGTATTGTCTTTATTGTGGTAAATTGATTTATTGGGGGAAAGGGAGAAATTAATTCTTCATATCAATCATCCTGTGTTGCAAGGCCCAAAAATTATTGTGTATCTCTTCCTCTGTAAAGATGTTTTGTGTGTTGTTAATGCAAAAAACTGTTTCTTTGGTTATTGTGCCCTACTTCTCATGTTTTTTGCTTTGGTTGTTGGGGATTTTTTAGTGCTAGAGAGATGACAAACCTATCTATGCACACTTTAATTCCTGATTTTGTGTTACGAACAGGTTAGGATTTGACTATGGCAGTGCGGTTCCTGCGGAAGGCATCTGTGTGGTTAAAGAAGCACAAGATCACTGTGTTGGCCGTTTCTTGCATGGGACTGCTTGGCACTAACCTTTCCTATCATGTGTTTCCTGAGCAGACATTCAAACTGTTGTACGAGTGCTGGTCAGAGGGGCAGCCAGCTGAGCTTTCAGAGAAGCTCTGTGGTGTGTTTCAGGATGTCCTTCAAGATACTGGTGTGAAGTCCATTGGCTCCTACAGAGCCTTTGCAGCTTCTGGCTTCCACCCTGTGAGTGCTGGAATTCCCTGGCTGCCCGCAGGCTGTTTGGTGGGCATCCCACCTAACTTTGATAGCACAGCTGAGGATAAAAAAGGAATAGTCAACCATGTTGTTGTAATAAATGGCAAGGAAGTAGACTGGGAGAGCAGTGAAGGTGTGGCTTTGACAGAAGCTCTCACATTTTCCCTTAAAGCTCAGAAGTTTGCCATTGCCAGAGAAGTTGTGTACTTGCAGAATGGCAGCCCTTTAGCAAGTGCAGTTGTGGCTCCGACTTGCTTGGCCGGGACGTTTGTCTGTGGGAGAGCTCTAAAGCTGCTTCTGCGGTTATCCACCGGCCCCGTGATCCTCCGAGGCCTCTGTAACCTTGTCACTGCCATGGGAGGACTGCTCTGCTACTATGTCTCTTCTGATGCCATCACCTATCACCTGGACTGCAGGGCCGACATGAGGGCAGCCAAGCTTTCCGAGGACTATGCCAGAGGTGGCCTTGAATTTTATGATAAAATCTTGTTCCGCAACAGGATTTTCCGTGGTCTGATGGGCAAACAAGGGAGGAAAATGTATGCCCCGAGTGGTAACCTTTTCCCAAGGCACTGGTTCAGAATAAAGTACACCCCATACACTTACCGGAGAACTTTGATTCTTAATATTTTAAGAGAGTTCCAGGCATCTGATGGGAGTGCTTGAATTTTAAACTTGTGAATTATGTATTTTGGAACACCGCTGTGCTGCTTTTTTCTTTTTTTTTCCTTCTGTATCTTCATTAGAATTTGGGGGTTTATTTTTGCATATAGTTCGTGAAGAGTTATTGCATATTTCTTGAATAAAGAATTCTCTCTTAAAATATTAAAGACTTGCTTCCAAAGTGCTCAGTTCTGTGTGCATCTCAAATCACAAGACTGCTGAGAAGAGAAACTTTTCAGACACTGATCTGGAAGTTCTGTTGTGCTGCTTTGCCTTCCTGCCCTTTCAGTCTGGCAAACTGGGAGGGGCAAGTCCAGCAGAGAGTTTTGGGATCATTATGATTTAAACTTGGTTGTTTGCTGTTTCTCCTATGGAACAACACGGATATTTTAAAAAACAGGCAGTCTGTATCATATGGTTACATAAATTTCAAGACGCAGAGTGTTTCTGTTCTGTATAAGTTCTTGTGCTGTGTTTATTCTTATGCTGCAATCCCCATTCTTCATTAGGAGACATTAGTTATGCTGCAGTTCCTACCAGTACAGACAGATTATTACCAGCACCTGCATCATTTGCTTAAATCTAATTCTGCTCTCTCTAGTATGTGGTGACTGCAGCATCACTCTGAATGTTTCCCAGGAGTGGTAGTATGTAACAGGACTGTCCTGGGTCGGTTGTTTTCTCACAAGTGGGATAAGCATGTTGAGAAAAGGTTTTTCTGCTTGCTGTGATATTGTTTTTTGTTTCATTTGAAAATACGTGTAGATGTATGTCACCTGTTATGTCAGTGAAGGCAAGGTATGAGACATAAGTCTGGCATTTGGCGCAGAAACTGGTAAGGTCTTTGATGAAGTATTGCCAAAGGAAATTATTCTCCTGTATCCAACTGACTCAAGAAGATATTGTCTGGCAGGCCAAGCTTTGCCCAGGATTACTAATCTTCTGGAGAAATCTTTAGTGCATGGGCAGTAAACTTTCCACTATAGCCTCACCTTGATTTTCAAGGTGATAGTTTTCAAACTTCATGGTTCCTTATTTTCTGTGTTTCTGTTGCTGTTCCCTGGTGACGTCAGAGTAGTTCTCACTTCTGTCATCATTCTCACCAGCAACTTCTATTATTTTGTGTTTTCTCAGTCAGAGATATGCTGTGTCCTCTTTGCCCTGGCTTTGTCCTTTCTTCATCTGCTACAATAAGAACTGTCACACCTGTGTTTGCTCAAAGCATTACTGAGTTCTGTTTTCCTTTTGAATCACATGGTGACATAAAATTGATATTCTGGCTGCTGAAGCACTGCTGTTGCTTTCCATTGCTGAAGCCATGCATGTGAGATGTTTGAGTTTCTGCTGAGGTAATCTGTGCCATGTGCCTCTGAAGCATCACCTATTGCTTGCCCTTGTCCTCATTTCATCAGGTTATGAGCTGCCTCTGGTGCTTTTCTCACTGTAAGGCATAAAGCTATTGTTTTTGTGTCCTTTGTGAAAGAGTCTGATAAAATTTCCTGGTCTGAGGAATAAGAAGAGACTTTACCTTTAGGCAGGGGTTTTTAAAAGCTTTAAGCTATTTTTTTTTACTTGTCTTCCAGATAAATCCAATATAAGACATCACAGAAATTTATTGGTAGAGTGACATAGTGACTCAAGACTGGAATATGATTCCTGGTTTATATAGCCTGTGAGTTCAGTTCATCCTCCTGTTACTCCTTCAGACAAGTCTAAGCTCCATGAAATATTCTGAGAGAGAACTTGGCCCATTTGGTTTATGTAGTTGAAGGAGCTGCTGCTACATAAAGAGTGCAGAGGGGAAATCAAGGCCTTCTTGGAGATTTACAACAAGTAGCAGTTTAAACAAAATGAAATTGAAGTAATCTTCTTGTCTTTTATCACTCCTTACTGTTGCTTTTCATCATGCCTGCAGCTAGTGTGGTTATTTGACATTCTTAAGGTGTAAAGCCCCAGTGATGCTAATTGGTTTTGCAGCTGTGCACTTCACTTGACTCTTGCAGCGGGATTCTCCAAGAAGCTCCAGGTATCTATAAATGCTGTGTCCCATTTACCCTTCTTTGAACTTGCTGTGGCACATTGGTGTTGGTGAGGAAGGGCTGGCTAGCATCAAGATGCATGACCCTTCTTACCAAAGACAGCTTCTTGCCAAGGGCTTACACACCTCTCTCTCTGTACAGTTGAGCACAGTGTCATAGTGTCAATATAGGGAAAACAGGAACTGGAATCACAGCTGCTAAGTAAGATTTCCCTGAACTTTGGGAATGTGCAGGTTGACCTGGAAAAGATTTGTGTGTGTGTGTGTGTTGCCAGGTAATTGCTATTTGCAAGATCACCCGTAGTATTTGGCAAGTAAGAATAGCACAACTCAAATACATGGCCATGGCAGTACTCATGAAAAGTCTTTTATTATACTGCAGATGTTTTTCTGTAGATAGAACTATCACTGAAATCAAACATGAACTCCACATACTGGTGATAAAAATGGCCTGGTTTTCAGAGTTCACTAGAAGCAAGCATCCCAGAATTAAAGGTGGAAATGTTTCATACTAAGAATGGTCTGATGTGGAAAAGCAAGTTCATTCAGTGTCCCAGAAAAGGCCAAACAAATCCGTTTGTAAATCGTGTCAGTGAATACCCTCCCCCAGCTCTGAAGCTGAAAATCTGAGGAATTTGAAGAACTTGTTTTAGTATTAACTGTCTTGTCTTTGGTTGATCAGACAAGACAGACTTCGTACAAATTTTTGTGTAGAAAAGCAACAAAAAATGTTAAGCTAAAAGGAATCGCTAGGAGGTGTAGATAAAAGAAGACTAAGTCTAGAAACTGTAAAAGCAGAGGTGTCGGTGGAATAATGAGCTCTCATAAAAATGGATACTATCTACAGATATGAAGCTCTCTGTCTGGTAAAGTGATTAAAAGATGAAGAAGTATGAGTAGCAAATTACCAAAATGAGTTGCTAGTTTAAATTTAGATAAAATCTAGTTTAAAGAGGGATTTGCTTGACTGGTTTATTTGTGTTATTATCCTGAATGTTCTATGTAACTGAAAATAAAATTATCCTTGTAACTTCTTTTTTATATAAATGTAATTCTTGCTGCTACATAAAGCTTTAGTGGGTGATGCTGCAAGAGATGAGGGTCACCAAGGTGCTTTGCTCAGAATTCCCACTGAAGTGTAAGAAATGTACTCCAGGGCCTGACTTGCATATTTCCTTATCCTAAAAATTGCAGTTTCTTATTGTGGAGATACCTTCATCTTGTTTAATGATCAAAAACGTAAAGTTCTCAGAAAAGAGCAATATTGAGAGCTAGGCAATTTTCTTGAACCCAAACAAGCTGTGGAAGTCATCTGATTACAGCAATTCCTGAATCCGCTGCTGTGGGTATCTGGCTTCTCTAGCAGTTTACAGAAGCAGGAGCTTCAGAGAGAGGGAAATCTCCACCCAGGTGTGTAAAGTATGTGGACTTGCCCAGAGAGGTTCAGTTGAAGTATAGTGGTCCTTGAGAAAACAGCCTTTTTTATTACAGTAGAGCACTGCTATCACCCCTTTTCACATTATAGTGGTTTCCAGGATTTGAAGGATTAGATGGTGAGAGAGCTGAGTGCAGAGCTGTGGAGCTTCTTGCCCTGCAGGGAAAGCTGGTGGTGTTGGGAGAGGTGATGCTGGGAAGAGCCTACTACTGTTTTGCCCTTGGCTGTAGCAGTTGTGAAACAACCACAGTGACAAAGTGTGGCTTGCATGGGTGGGGTGTGAATTTGAGTGTATAAATCAAATCATCATGACTGAAATACAGGTGGCTTTCATCCAGAGGAACAAATGCAGAGGATCCATCAAGGAGTGAGTACTGCTACGTGCAGTATGTGGCCTTATCCTGCAACTGTTATCTGCTCCTGTTCACTAAAAGCTCCATGTAGCAAGTGTGATTACATTCATATAAAAATCAGTAAGTTGCAGACAATCTGCTATCCATGCATCCAGTCTCTCCTTGATTTCACTCATTTCAGCTGGAAGTCTATATTATTGAAAGGCAGAATGCCTTTCAAGCAGAAGAATGCTGATGGAGGAAGACATACATAAGATCTTGGAATAAGTAGGACACCTTCAGGAAGAGAGAAATTTGGTTGTTGTCAAAACCAGACTTAAGAACAAAAAAAAAAGTTATTATTCTTCAGGAATTGGTATGTTAGACAAACTGAAGGCACTGAATAATGGCTTATGGATGTTTTGCTGGGCATCTTTTTCACTGACAATATATTGGTTTGTTAAGCTGAAGTGAGTATATTCAGGCGGCTCAAACTGCCAAATCCATAAAGTGGAGAAAATTACTAAAATTTGGCCAGAAACCAGTCTGTTTTTTCCATCTGGAAAAGTACAAGCTAAACTTTTAAGTTTCATAGCCAGAAATGAACACTGAAATATCTCTGCAGTTGGAAGTTTTTACTCTCCTCAGTAAGATTAAGTTTGCCAAAATCTATCCAGATCTCAAATTTTGAGAGAAAGAGTGTTCTTAAAAACTCAGTTTTGTGTCCAAAAATGCACTTTGATAAACACAGCCAACCCAGGTGTATGGTTTTTTATTCCTACCTTAGTTTTTCTGTAGGAAAAACATACTGCCAGAAGAATTTGTGGTGCTCTCTGCTCGTTTTGAAAAAATAATTGTCCCCTAAATCATGCTTACTGGAGAACTTGCTCCTGCTTAGCTTTTTCTCCCATGGTTGAACTTCCATTATCTGGAAAGTTGGTCCCTTTTCCAGTCCTGACCTAGTTTCTCAGAATTACTTGCTACTTTAGTTTGCAGGAGCATTACCTTGTTAATGTAGTCAAGGTGTTAACAGCTTCTTTCAGTATAAATGAGTAACAGGTGAAGCTGAAGCTGTGTTCTCCTTTGTGTATAGCAAAACTGCTTCTGTAGAAGTCTTGCAAAATAGCAGATCTCATTAGGGTGACTAAGAGTATTTAGAAAACACATGGCATTGTGAGCCTGATCCCAAGTTCACAGTTCCAGCAGTTCTTGTGGAGTGAACATGAAGAAAGGAAATGCAGTATCCAAACAACTTTTATCCAGTAACTGTTTAGTGGTTTAGTGCAGACCTGCTGACCTCTGGAAGCTTTGTTTCTATCATATGCTGGAAATTTTCCAGTGGGAATGTTGTTGTTTCTTCATTCTCTGTTTCTTTTCCCTTTGCTCTGTTACTCTAATTGCCTTTTCTGCCTGCTGACTCGTCTTACAAGCTGCTTTAGCTTGCTCAAGCAAGGTTTGTGAACTTTTAAGTGCTCACTTGCTGCTTGCACTTTCATTTGCACCTCCTACTTTTTCCTATAGTACTTACCTGCCAAAGACCACAGCAGCTTCCATTCTCCTGTGTTTTACTACATTTAGTCTACATGTTTTTTCAGCGGAAATATGCTTTTGACTACATGAAAAATAGGCATTGTAGTTAAAACCTTTCCTATTTTGCAATAAGAGAAGAATTTAATGTTACTTTTGAAATTTCCACTTAGATGTATTTCTCATTTGCTGTCTATGGCACCCAGTTTACTTTTAATCTTAATTTGCCTCTGTCACTTTTAAACTGGTGTTCCCTTTAAGCCCTTAGAAACTTTGTTTCCTGTTCCTGAAAATTGGAGGGTATTTCATATACTTCTGGCTAGATGAGGTATTGTGAATTGAGAAATTCTAACTAATGTAGTGCCATTAGCTGCTGGTACTTAGCTCAGGCACATCCATGCGCTGGCTTTGAGAATTGTGGGTTCTTACATTGCTTATATTGCCAGTTACACTGAGGACTTTATAGATGGGTTTTAATCACCTGCCACCGAGCAGCAGCAGCAGAGGGGTTTGTTGGATTTTGTCTTCTGAAAAGAACACTTACTTTTGACAAAATATTTTGAATGAGTCTTGAAAGGATGAGGGGTTTGGAATGAGGAAGAAAAGTGTAGGCAAAGCAAGGAAAATAATCCCACATTCCTTACATGCTCTAAATCTTGATGTTGCTACAGAGATGTGTACTGCACAAGAATTGCAATACACTCTGTAACCAATTGCATCTGATGTCTGGGTTGTCTGCTCAGTACATCCTCAAGCAGCCCTTTTTCCATCCCTTTGTAAGATCTTATATGCTTTCCAGGTACTCCAGGTAACACAAATCTTCTGCTTCAGCCCCCTTACCCAAACCAATTCCTCTTCAGTGCTCCTTTGCCCTGGAAGCAGTTGCTGATCTGCCACTGCAGATGTCACTGGAGCAGGCCCTGATTTAAAGAAGTTGAAAACTCAGTGTGATGGTTCCCTCTCCAACTTGCACTAAAGCAACATGTGGCAGTTCAATAGCACAGTGGCTCTACCAGGTGTGCTGATCCAAAAAGCCCATGCTACTCCTTATTTCCAGCCAAAGAAAATGGAACTTTGCAGCATTCTGTTACTACAAATATAATTGTCAATATCAATGTGAATTGGCTAAGATTGAAGCCATAGTTTGTGATATAAAAATCGGAAGTGGAGTTTTAGAACTGAAAACTAGTAAATTACCCCACTATAGCTATTAAGGGATTTAACTTATGTGGAAGTAAAGATAAAACTATAATCTGCATTACTATTTTAAAGCTACATTGATTTCTAAATTAACTCCTGTACAATGAAATACTGGATCAATTTCTCAGAGAAATTTAAAATTAAGATCAAGCCATGTTGTAAATAACAAGCCTGGTTTTAAAAAAATACCCTTTTTCCCCATTTTTTTATTCTTCATTTTCTGACTAGACTGGAGGCATCTATATAAATATTTCAGACAACAGAGCAGGGTAAGAATTACTCTGTAGAAAGTTTTTTTTTGTAAGATCTTTTCTCATTTGGGATGAGTTTCACTGCCTCAGTGACTGTGTTTTAAAAGCATGTTATATAATTCTCTGTAGATACCCATAGACAGATGTATTTATGGTTTTTGGAAACTTCATGTAATTTAGGCATAAATCTTGAAGTGTATTTTATAGTTCCTCATTAATAATAGTTGAGAATTATGCTCATCTAAGGCAGCACACATAAATTCTTAATGTTCAGACATTCATTATATGCCTGTGATGGTTAGAAGTTGCCACAGGAAAATAAAAGCCAGTGATCCCAAAGATTATTATTTATATATATTCTTTTAAGCAATTTGGAAAATTGCATTCATCCCCTAACAGTTATTTCCCTTTGATTTCCACATTCTTCATCTTAACCTAAAGATATCATACTGAATATTGAAAAAGTCAAATCAGGAACCAGACAAACTTTTTATTGAAGTTTTCATTAAGCATGGCAACACCTTACAAAAGGAAATGCTGAATCCATCATTTTATGGAAGGTATAAATTCAGGTAGTTTTTTTGCAATCAAAATTTAGAGATCCTAATCGTGTTTGCTTATATCATATATGAGACAGCTGTGGCACAGTTGCAGGTGGCTGGATGAAAACTTGGTGTGTGTATGACGGCTTTACACCTGTGAAGCAGGTGAAAAGGCAAAGGTTTTTTCTTGCTTTTCTGGCCAGAACATAATTTATGTATTGCAAATTGAAGTCATGCTTTGGCAGTTGCAAATTGAACTGTAAAAACATTTTTCTCAATTTTTTTCTTACTTTCCAGCAACAGAACTGGATATATAGAGCCATGGAAGTGATCTGAGAGCTGAATGAGAAGAAGAGTAATTGGGATTTTCTACATATAAGGGATTTCTTTCAGTTAGTATTAAAGAAAAAAATCTCTGCTGAAACCTCACAATAGATGAATCAAAAAGGTACATTTTCTTCTAGAGCCACGTGGTGACTAGATCTTTTTTCCTGCTTATGCAGAAAAAAATGCAGTAGCCAAGTGTGGCGCCGTGTTCTGAACAAGCGGTTCAGCTGGCACACACATTTCTTATTTCCTTGATCCAGATAAAAAATTTCCTTGCATTGGAGAAGTGTTATGTGGAAATACTAAAGAGAAGTTTACCTGTAGCACAGATTTCCCAAATTTTACCATGGCTGTCTCTGAAGTCTGTTTTATTCTGAGGCTGGAAGAAGATTTGATGCATCTTTGAACTCTGCAAAAATGTGTGTGTGCATGTTGTGGGATCAGATACGTCCAAATTTTTTCTACTTTTACTGAACATTATCACCTTGGACTTTCCAGTCTGATGTCTGGTGTGAAATAATTGTTCCTTAGCTGGTTTGTATGGGTGTTGAGTGCATGTTGGCTTCAGCCAAAACTATGAAAGCTTCTAGAAAAGAGCAGACCTACTATGCGCTAGTTTTCTTTCATGGTGTTGCTCTGGTTTTAAAGGTTTTCTACTGAGTTTTGCTTTGAATTCAAAGCAAAACTTGAACTGTGAGATTTGAATTTCTCTTTGAGAGAGCCAACGTTGATGGCCAAATTCAACAGAAGTGCTTGCCTAAAACCAGCAGGAGGTGTGGCTGATGTTGTGATACAAATTGGAAGTTAGGAAAGGTGCATCACCCCAGCACCCAAGTAAGCATCTGCTTGGCATTACTTGGCAGGCAGAATGCAACCAGGGTCTGGAATTGACCTGGTCGTGCTGCTGCCAACCAGTGAAGATTCCTGCTCAGCCACTGGGTCACTGCTGCTGGATCTGTGGAGGCAGTCAGACTGTTCTGTGTTCTGAGCCACCCAAAGCTTCACTGCTAGGATCAAACCCATTACCATTGGGATCTGGGATGTCCTTTGAACACATGGCTGCAGGAGGTGACTTTGTGCCCATTGTGTTGTGCCACATGCTAGCGTGCATGTTGAGAATATAGATCTGTGCTAAATCGTCTCTTCAGGCTTATGATTTGTAGATTTAAACCATAATCTCCTGGAGATTATATGAAAGAGGGAGTTGCAGGCACGAATGGATGAAGGGGATCCCTGTGTCATGGTGCAGGAGGAAATTTAGGAATTGTGGCTTTGGAAGAGGAAGAGACAGAGGGAATATTATTGTAGGTTAAATAGAATGTGGACTGGTATACTTGTATCATGCAATCTAAGGAACATTTGCATCATATTCATTTGTAGCTAATGTGGAAAGTGTTTAACTCATTGGGAAATAAAGGACTGAAACCAAGTAATCCCACAAGGTGCCTGACCTCACCACAAAGCACTAATCGGGTTTTCCTTGGGCAGATTATTTTCAGCAGTGTGGAATAGTGTCCCCTCTGCCTCCTTCTCAAGTCTTATTTTGACTTGGGTTTTCTTTTTATGTTGGCTTCCTAGAAAAGAAAAAAAAAAATCAAACCAACTCTTTCATTGCTACTAAATAGTTTATGGACAGCAAAAAGACTGCTAAGTTTTTTCATTATGATCAAAAAAAGCCCTTTTCTATAGACTTTGGCATGAAAATATTATCACCTCATGTGTCTTTTACAATTTTCCATCTTTACAGTACTTTTCAGTACTTTGTAATTTCCTTTAGGTTAGTTTCTATCCAAGGTATCAAAGAGCATGCAATATAAATTTCTTATTGCATGAACAGGTTCCATGAAAAGCAATGTGTAAAATATAGATCATGTTGTAGCTGTTTTATTTTCTTGGTGTTAATGTGTGCATCCATCACGCCATCATAAACTCATCACGCATTTTGTAACTCAGCTATTAAAAGTTTTACACCCTGCAGTTGGTGGATGGGTTCATGGGCTGTCAGCTGTGAAACAGTGATTCCCTAGCTTAAAAATTATTCTGCTCAATGTCCCTATAAATAATTTAAGGAAAATCACAAAATCAGAAGTTTTCCCCTGCCCTGCTTCTGGTGATAATAAATAATATTGTGGACCAAAGAGCAGTGGTTTGCCAGGCAAAGAACACCCAGGGCAAGCCTCTGTGTGTCAGATGTGAATTTTTTGTCCCTCTTGGCAGGCGGGCAGTCACACGTGCACTGGCTGCAAATCAGTGATGAGCATATGTGCATGAGTAACTCCTGCCCAGTGGGGATAACGCTTGACATTGTCTCTGAAAGAGAAGTTTTTTTCAGGAATTCAGCAAAGCACAAAGACTTTGAGGACATGACTGCTTTTCCTGGAATTAAGAGGCTGAATTGAGTTGCAGGCTGAGATTCTTTGGTTCACTTAATGTTACATCTGCCATGTATAATCCTGCGATTTTAAGCGCCAAGGCCATGCTGGAAGTAAAACTAGTATCTAGCCTGAGGGCTTGATAAATGAGAGTCAAACCAAGGGGAAGGGAGACTGGCCCAAGGTTGTTGTCATCTATTAATAAGACCAGAATGAAGTGTCCACATTGCGGCAACTCTGAATTATTTAGTTACCACAGATGGACAGGATGCCATTTGAGTCAGGAGGGTTTGGCCAGACACTGGCTTTGCTTAAAGCCTGGTGTAAGGCACATGCAGCAGGTGTCTTGTCTTGCCAACAGAGCCATTTTCTTTTTCCTGTGGAGCTTTGGCCCTTTAGCAGGCCAGATCAGAAAGAACTGAGTGATCCTTCTCTAAGAAGCAAGGCTTTTATTTGTGCCAAGTTTGCCATTCAAAAAATAGGGTCGTTCCAAGGTGCCTACAATGTTCTGTCCCTAAAAATTTCTGTTTGGCCAATAATGGAAAAAAATTATCAGCACAGCATTGCTATTACTCTGTGGTATCTGTTGGCCAAGCAAATGGTACCATAGGCTTGATGTGTATATTATTTCAGGCAGCTCTCAGTTTGTGCTTACCAAGATAGCAGGGGAGCAGTTGCCACATCCTGGCCATGGCTCCTACCTGGATTTTCAGAGTGCTGTGTGTGGCAGTCCAGCGTGGGCTGGGGAAAGTGGCAGGCACCATTCTAGTCCTCCTGTCCTCAAAGCAGAATGGGTTTTGTGCACCATCAGCCTAAAGATCCTGTATTTGTCTGGTCTGGTTTGCTTGGTGACTGGAGTTAACACAAATTAATATTATAGGGAAAAGCATTTTGTCCAGTTAAGTATTCATCATCACCAAACTGGTTGCTGCCATCCAACTTTCCAAGTATCTCATGTAACTTCACTCCTTTGTGAGGATGAGGATATCTTCTATTTGGAGATGTTTGTCTGATGTCTGTCCAGCTTATTTAATCTTTCTTGTATAACAGAAGACCACTAACAAGATATAGTTTTCTAGACAGACAGATTCCACTTTCTTTATGCAAGTATGTTATTTGGAGTCAACAAGAAATAAAATGGTTGTACTGGAGAAGGGTTGCAAGCTTTAGAGACAGAAGGGTTTTGCTGCAGAACAGTAAGAGAGCTTGAGCCTGTTTAAAACTATAATCTTTTAATGTACCAAATCTTGGTTCCCTAAACTCACAGTCTTTTTATATTATGGTAAGCTTGTCATAACTTGCAGATGTAGGCTGGTAAATAATCTTATATTTAGCAAATAGGAAAAGAAAATTAAACTTTCCCTGTAGAATTTTTTCTACTTAAACTTACTGGAAAAACGCAAGATGGCATGAACTGTGAAGTACCAAGACAGCAAATTTAGATCAGTTTTTTCCTGGGGATAAATATTCAAGGACACTGAAGCCTTTCTGCTTCAATTCTGAAAAAGATGCAGTCAAAGTAAATACTAGTTTTGTACTAATTTCTTTTCTTTGCACATCAGGTATCAAGGCTTTTGCCAGTTTTTATTTTGGCAAGCCTAATTACAAGGTTTGCTTGCCAAGGCTGTAGAGAAACATCGTTTATTGGCAAGATGGACTAGATGACATAATGTTCATGGTTGTTCTTTGCTGCAGCTTCTTTACTTCTGCTAAACATTGCAGCACTGTTGTTTTATGTTATTGCTATTGTTCTTGCCCACTGAAGTTAAAGCTACTTGGTTGTAACAAAATAAAGTACATTGTATTTTAAAGATATGAGCATTTATCCAAGTTCTATTCACAGGGTTTGAGTGGCTGTGGGCCACATTTTCAAAGGTGTGCCTAAAAACATAATAAACATGTAGAGAAACATGAAGTGACTGAGAGGCTAAGTGATAGTTTGCTCTTTGAACCCAATCTCCTGGTAATGAATGTTTCTCTACTGAGCAAAAGGATTTGGAAGAACAGATTTCCACCTATTTTACCATGTGAGAAAAATCTATTAATCTCTCTTCCCTCTACAGGAGTGCTATAAATGCACCAAACCATGAAGTTAAGTGTTTTTATACCTTGTAATGATAAATTGTCCATTTTACTGTTCTTTTTTAAAAGCAGGAACTACATAAGGCACTTATTCAGGAAATTGGCTCTCTCCTCATTAAACTAATCTTTTGCCCCAGAACATGGAGTATTCCACATGTTCACAATCACTAAAACATGCTCTCACCATTAAGTTGTTAATGAAGGTACCTAAGTAAGAGATACCATTACAGTCATTACCTAGTGACAAGATATAAAATTATTCTGACACCTCATCTTTTAGGCTGAATTCTGTTCTCATTTGGTGTTTCATTATCAAGATAGGAATTAAAATAATATAGTCAGGGTTTAACAAATTTGTTTCTGATCTTGAAGCCATATGGTCCTGTTTCGTGATGGTAACTGCTGCAGCCTTCATCTCTAAGCAGAAGAGTGTCAGTAAATAAAGATGTTAAATAATTCTATGGTTATTGTTCTAAAAGATATGAGATAGGTGAATGGAAAATTGCCTAAACTAGAACTGGATAATCACCATTTATTTTGGCTGTTACTGGACCACAGGATCCTATCTTAATCCCTTTTCTCTCTCCATCACATGGGATTTAGATCTGGCCAGAACCTGTGCTACTATTATCTTTTCTTTGTCAAAATACCAGTGTTTTATTTTAAAAGTATCTATGACTTATATTTTTCTATGTTCAAAAACTAAAAAGTCATAAATATCTGACTCTGATCTGGCTTATCAGAGATTACAACAGACTTTTAAGTAGCTGGTAGAGTAGACAGAGACCCTGTTCTGTGAATTTGCTTTCTGTTTTTCTTATTTATTTTGAAGAAAATGTACTAATGTTCATTATATTTAATAATGTGTGCATGTGTTGTGTGTTTATTTTATTTTGCTTCAGCTGCAGTGATCAGCAAATGCAAGTGCAAAGCTGAGTACAGGTAAATTGTAATGCTAGTAAATGGTTTGCCAGAAGCAAACCATTTACTGGGAGGAAGCAGTAATGCCAGTTTGCAGCTAGAAGCATTTTTAAAGTAGCATTTCATTCTAGCAGAAGGGAGCTTGATCTGCTGCAGGAGAGTAACATCTGTGCACACACTGTAGGGTGCACCTGCACCAGCATTTCAGGAGCATGATTTTGAAATGTCTCTCCTAATTCTGCCAAGTGTGACTCCCCATCACTTTGGCTGGTTATCCAGTGTCACCCAGAGCCCCCATGTTCCTGCATACCCCACGCCAAGCCAACAGCATGACCTGTAAAAGCCTCACTCCAGAGGGCTGCAGCACAGGCACCACGTTATTTCACACGGTGCATTTGAAAAAAGCCAGCTCCCTGTTGTTGGCATTACCATAGTAGCAGTAAGAATGACAGTAATGATGATGTCTCACAATAAGAAGGGCCATCCTCCAATGTGTGTGTGACCTTCCTAAGAGGGAGGAAGCACTGATCATTATGGACACAAGCCAGCCTGTGCCTCCAGGAGCTGGGAATCACTGGCCACATTTTACCTCATGGTATGTACATCTTATCTGTAATTTATAAGAAGAAATACTTTCCCTGAAACTTAAGAAGTACAGGCTGTCCACAGGTTTTGCACCACAAAATGCCAGGGCTGTCTTGTTTTGGCAACTGATGACAAAAGTGAATTTTGTTCATGGTGATGGTGTGTTTATATTTGAAAATTAAAGGAAAGGAGACAAAAGTAGCGCCTGCCTTGGGGTTAAGGCTCAGAAAATATTTGCATGGCTGGAGAATTATTTATAGAGTTTTTGTATTTACAGTCCTGCAAGAGCAGCATTTGATCAGAACTTGAGGACTAATTGGAAGCAAATATAAACTGGTCAATCTCAAATAAATAGACAAGAAAATATGAGATTGAGTGTATTCAGGCGTTAAAGGAAGAAAAGGGCGGAAAGATCAAAACCAGCATAAAGAATGACAGTCAATGAAATAAGGACATATTAACCGATACATATGAATTGACTTCATATTTTGAACTTTTGAGTCACTTTTCCTTGGTTTCCTGTATTTCTTTTATCTCCATGTTGATGCCAGAAATATCGTGACACCACAGAGATCTGCTGTGTGCAAGAGTTCGCACGTTTGAAGCTGAGATTACAAGTACTTGGGGGCTAACACCAAGTCTGTTTATTAGCCTAGAGAGAACAAGATCCATGAATACCACTTATTCATTTGTAATGAATAAATAACACAAAGGAAATTGATTTGGAAATAACTATTCAAAGGAAGAAAGAGCTAATATTTCAGTGCAACATTTGCATGAAGAATTACTTGCAAAGTGTTATTCAAACATATATCAAGGTACTGAATAAGGAAAATATTTATCCATAATAAGTATTTGATAAAAATATTGCCCAGCTTTGCAATGAATAATTCAGTCTGCATTAGTAAGATGTGCATGACTCTGCACGTTATTCATATCTTTATAAATGCTATGGTAAATTGCTACAGGTTAATAGGTACTTATATCTTTTCCTGTGTAGAATGCTATTAGGTCCAATTTCTCAAAGGAGTTGAGCCACCCAGAAGTTTAAATATGATAATGAGTTGCAGATACTAAATCTGTGTGTAAATCAGGCCATGGCAATGTTAGTCACAGGGAGGCTGTTTGGGACTGGCATGGAGGAACAATGCAGCAGCCCACACGAGGGACATGCTCTGTAGGGCTCTGTGTGTAATCATTTCACCCTAAACATCCTTTCCTTATCAATGCAAAAGGCATGTTTAGAATGGATACAATTTAGTGTTTAAAAGCTGATTAGAATCTGAACAGATTGCTGATGGGAAATACCAAAGGATGGATAAGACTGATTACTGGACACTGTGATGAAAGATGACAAACCGTTGTGAAAAACAAGACACAATAATCTAGAAAGCTCACTCAAAAAGATCTCTCCACCATGTTTCTTCTTCTGTTTCATTATAACTGACATTTAGGCAGGCAGTGGGAGTCAAGCAATGTAAATAGCTTTGAATCTGGCATCCTGTTGTTAAGCCCTGGACAGGCAGTGAACAAACCCATGTTCCAAGACACAGAGATGTATATGATGTATGTGTAAGAGAAAAAAGAAAAATAGATTGTGAAACAGTAATAACATTTCCTTTAGATTTAGTTTTTTTAAAAAGCTCATTATTCTAAAGCAAACTGCAGTTGCTTGATTCCAAAAACTGTGTGCTTTTTGAGAGGATTTAAAGTTAAGCTGGTTCGATTATTCACCCTCTGACTTCAAAGAGCTCTCTAGACTGTATCAACCCATATGTCTGGTTAAAAGTTTGCATCTGTTGTAAAGCAGTTTTTGATAACACAGCAGTCATACTGCCATAACGAAGATATATTAATAATAGAACATTAAGAAAGTGTTGTATCTATTTATATCTCTCTGCTTATCTTTATGCACATCCCAGCAGACCATTATTTCTGTACATTGAACTATCCAGTGACCTTAGAGTGGGGATGTACACAATGTGCTAGTGAAACATGAGATATTTTATCAGGAAGCCAAGCCTTGGAGTTTACTGAAAAAAAAACAGGGCAATACAGTGCAGGCCACCAAAAGCACAGGAACATGATGTCAGCAGGGCCTTGAAGGCACAGGACATTACCAGAAGCCTTAAGTACACATCACAAGTAGTAAATTACTTTTCTCAAGAGAAATGAAATCTTGAGAGCTGGGTGAAACCAGTTTCAGGGCCTAACTGGGACATGTGTTGAGTTGTGTAACAGCTTATTGCAGCTGGCTGGCAGCACAGGTGGAGGCTCCTGTAGATGGAACAAAAGATTGCAATAAAACCAACTAGTCACACAGGAATTGTATTTCAGAATTGGGTATGTAAATTGATCACTCTGATATTCTCTATGGATGCATATGTAAAATTATTTCATCATTACATTTGCTCTTGCGATGTATTGCTGTTGTTTGGTTTGAGCCTTTGGTTTAATTTGGGTGCAGAAAGCTATACATTTTGGTTTTTCTTGGAAAACAAACATCTAACTGCTGTGTTGCTTAAAACACGTTTGCTTTATACAAAACTTGCAGACCTTCATCATCCCCAATGATGCCATTCCATATGTCCAATTCTAGCATAATTGGCATTGTAAATCACTGGAAAAGACTGCAAGAAGCAGATATGTTTAGACATAAAATATGGGTTTGCAGCCTATATGGTCTTTGTAGGAACAAGATTCTTGTGACTGATTTTTAAGCTAAAGAAAATTCATGTGCCTTTTCTGCCTGCTTTTATTTTGTGCTGACGTAGGCTGATATAGCAAATAAATAAATAATGTCTACACAAGGCTGTACTAGAATAATGTAGGTTTTATAGCATGGTCACACCTGAACAGCTTGATGATGTTGAGTATGTAAATTAAAGATGTTCTTGCTGCATAAAAAGATGCTGCATGTTGTAAGTGACAAAGCTGAAACACTGACTTACAAATTAGCTGTGCCATCCGGTGAGCTTGTTAAGCAGCATCCCCTCAGGAGACAGCAGTAAATGTGAATGATCAGCCATGAATCCACTTAGTGGATATCCTGTAAGGATTCATTTTAAGCCCACATTTTTTATCTGCAGACAGTTCTGAAAAACAGTATCTATTAAATGATTCCTTAGTGCAGACATTTGGTACAGGGCTGGTGTTACAACTCCAAGACCGCCTTTTTCTGAAAGTGATAATAAAGAATTTGACTAGGAAATAATGTGAGCAGGATTCTGATCCACCAGAAGTTGACAGTGCATGTCAGCTGTGGGTAACGGGCAGCCAGCCTCCCTTGGGATCACACAGGACTCTGCATTAAGGCAAATCTGCTTTCCCCCTCCCTTGAGATGGAAGTTTCAACCTGCAGAAACAGCACAACTTCACACTTCAGCTCTTATTGGCACCTCATTGCTAGAGGCATTACTCTTTCACTTTGAGACCTTCTTATCATTTTTCCACATTGGACCTACTTTTTCTTTTCTTTTTGAGAACTAGTGTTACACGCTATTCTAAATGAGAGAGTTACCCTTAAACACTCTCTGAGAGATGCCTTCTCAGAGTTCTTTGGGCTTTTTTTCCCTGTGCTATACCTGATGTTATCTACACAAGTGGTCTGTGTTTTTAGGAAGTCATTGATCTCTGCTGTATCAAATATTAGCATGTTCATTAAGGACCTGTTTCAAACAGGCAAAATCCTCTCCACTTTTCTATTTTCCTTTATATCCTTGGCATCTGGCCTCTGGCTAATGTATTCTGGCTCCTCACACTGCCTCCCTCAGCAGCCTTCATTCTGGAAAGCTTTGCTTGGTAAGTACCTGACTTCCTCTGAAGACCCCTCTAGGAGAAAATGAGGTGCTATTGGCAACCCGAGGAACAAATAGCTGCAGCCTCCATGCTGAGACAGGACAGAGTGCCTTCAGACCAAGCTCCAGGGTAGCTCACACTGCGGATCTGAGCAGGCTCTGACACGAGCTTATGTAGTCCAAGTCACGGTTCTGCAGGGTGTTTTAGTCACCTCAGCTCTAATAGGCTGTGTGATGTAAAAGCAAAAATGCATCTATTTTGCTGAATGTCTGAGCAGTTGTATCTTAAATATATATTTTCCATTTATGTTTTCTCTTGAGAGGCTATTCATGCAATAATAACCTGAATTGGTTTGTACTGAAAAGACCTACTTTAATGCCTTTTTTCAGCTTCAGAAACTATGTTCGAATTTTATTCTAGCAGGATCTAATTCTCTATTTCACTCAAGCAAACCCAAGATGTTCACGCTGCTGAAAACAAACAACAGCAACAAAAAACTCAGCCTGGCAGTTTCAGCAAAATTTTAACAGAATTAAATGATGCATTAGCCAAGACCTCATTACTCTCACCAGATATAGACAGCATGGTGTATTAGAAGTATTAGCAAAACTGACCTTCAGTTGTGAAATTAATAGATTTGAGGCACACTTGGCTAAACCTCTACACTTAGTTTGGCAGGGCAGCCCCCCAGGGTACTCTAAGATATGCAGCCCCTTGGCAGTTCTGCTGGCATGTTGAAGCTGATAGCATAGAGCTGTATTCTCCTCCTAAGGTGGGGTGTGAAGGTAGAAGTCACAAGTGATGAGCCTTCAGGTGGGCTCAGAGCACCTCCCTATGTGGACCTTATTCCAGGGTTAGTTCCAACATGTGGGGTGGGGCCAGATGAGGCTACAGGGAGCAGTCAATCTGACCATCCATCAGAGAACTACACACACTGCAGTTGGTAAATTTGCCTCATACAAATTATATTACTGCACCCGGGCTGCTTTCAATTGAGCACTATATTTCCCTCTTTATTTGTGGCTCAGCTTTGGCAAAATCACTAATATACAGTGACAAAAAGCTCCACAAAAAATACTGTGAGCCTTGGGTAAAATGCCAAGAAGTGTAATTATTGATGTGCACAACAAGTCATTTCACTTGTGGTGGAAGTGTGATCCTAGCATTGACTTTTTCCATTAAACTTTGTGTATGATGCATTAACAGTGCTTCAGTGGGTGGATATAAAAATCTGTCACTTGTTACAGCTGCCTCAGTGCCTGCCCTCTAACAGCCTCAGAACCTGTGCTGTGCCCTGCCAGGGGTATTGCAGGGATGTGAGAAATGATCACTTTGACACATGAGAAACCAGATAGTGAGAGGGGACATGGCAGCACATCCTATGTGCAAGATTGCACCTGCCAGAGCACCCTGAATGGTGCAGGCAAGGGAGTCAGCAAGTTGCAAAGTGGGCAGGAATTAAATGAGTAATTTATCCCCTGAGATGGGGAGCTGCCAGTGCCAGTGTGCCAGTGTACCCTGGCACTGCATGTGGGGCACAACCTGCTGTGCTTGGGGTTGGGTGAAGCCCTTTGTCTCATCCTCATATGAAAGCACTGACCCAAGGCATGCATGAAAAAAGAGTATTCCCACAGTTCCTATTTCTATGTAAGGACATTTTCTAAATCCCTAAATATAACTTCTGTGTTATCCACTTGGTCCACCTGCCAGAAAATTTGCTTTTGAAACACACTTGGTAAATGGTTGCTTCATGTGGCTTAGCCATCCTGCACAATGTTTTAATTTCCTCTCTGCCCCACCTTCAGAGGTTCTTTACTTTCCCTCAAATATGTGTAAGAATATGTCTGAGGATCACTAGGATCCTCAGATCCACAAAAAAGGACAGCAAAAGGAGTCAATGACACATTGGACTCTCCACCTTCCAAAGGTGGAAGTTTTTGGAAAGAACAAAGTGTAACAAGAGTCAGGGATGTGCTGTCAGATGCTGTGGTTAGAGGGCTGGTAAGAAGAGGTGGGGGAGTGCATCAGGATCTATGCAGCATTTGGATGACTCCAGAAATAATGGTCTTGTACCAGCCCAACATATGATAAGTCTGGAAAAACTTGCTCAAGTTCAAGAGGTAACAGGCAAGAAGATAGTTAGCAAAAGACAGAGTGGAAGAGAAGCAGGGAGGATTGGGAGAGTGAGAGGGGATAATGAGAGGGCATAAATTGTTGTAGACTGTGGTTTAACCCCAGCCAACAACTCAGCCCCACGCTGTGAGCTGCTTGTGAGCTGCCCCTGGTGGGATGGGGAAAGAGAATTGGAAGGGTGAGAAAACTCTTGGGTTGAGATAAGTACAGTTAAATAACCAAAATAAGATAATATTAATAAGAATTTGTAATGAAAAGAAAATTATGAAAGAGAGAGAAATAGAACCCCAGAAAGACAGGTGATGCAAAAACCCATCTGCTCACCAGCAACAGACCAATGCTCAGCCTGTTCCTGAGCAGCAGCCCCTCACCAACCTTCCCCAGCTCCATATGCCGAGCGTGATGCCATATGGGATGGGATATCCTGGGGTCACTTGGGGTCAGCTGTCCTGGCTCTGCCCCCTCCCAGATCCTTGTGCACCCCCCAGCCATTTCACTGGTGGGTGGTGCAGAAAAGGCCTTGACCATGTATGCACTGCTCAGCAATAATGAAAACAACATGAATTATGAATACTGCTTTGCAGCACAAATCCAAACCACATCCCCAAAGCAGCTACTGTGAAGAAACTGAACTCTACCCCAGCCCAAGCCAGCACAGTGCAAAAGCAGTGCAGTATTTCTTGAATGTGCTAAATAGAAAATTGCTAACTTGCTGAGATTTTGTATCATAGGATCAGTTTATGTGTGCGTGCATTCTCCCGTGCTTGATACCTGAAAGTGGTATCACTCATCCAGACTTTCCTGGGATTAGTTCTACCATAAAATGACAATCAGGCACTCAACAATTGTGATTTAAAGATAAGTTAAATTTATTTAGTATCAGCAGTGCATCGTTCTACATGGCTTGGGGCAGTGTGATTCATCACATGCAAGGATCTCCTGCAAGAATATTAACTAATCTTATAGGAATATAAATGTGTTGAAGAAATTTGGCCCCAAAATTGCTTCCTTTCTTTCAGTAATTCCTATTAATATTTCTTTTTAAGCAAGCTTTCCAGTACTGCAAATTGCAACACCTCCTGGCTTTGTTGCTGTATTTGTATGGTTAACTGGAGCAAAAAAGGTCCACATAATGTTTGGGTTTCTCCTTACAAATGGCAAGAATAAGAGTCCCTCCAACCCAGGGACTTTGAAAACTAAATGCTTCTGCCCTGGTATTCCTTAGCAAGTAAAATTTCTCCACCCAAAAATTGTCTGATGCTGTCTAAACACAGAAGCCAGCAATAGTGGAAAAGAAACACAGGAATATTTTTGCTTTCTTTCCTAGTACAGGCAGATAAAGAGCAATATTTATCTGCACACATGAGATCACTTAAACTTTTGTACTACCCTATCAAATTTGTATTTCTTCTACCTCCCCCACTGGCAATAACATGCCACCAAATGAGTTCTCTAAGTCACCCCTTGTGATGCTGCCTCTGTTGGTCTGACTTCATGGAGTCACCTGTGTGGTCCTGCCTGGAGTTAGCAGCAGCTTCATGGAGGTGCTTGGTAGGGCTGTGGGAGAGGCTGCCCAGCCTTGCTGGTTCTCATGTCTGGCTGTGATGGTCTCTCTCCAGCCTGTTCTCTTGCCATGAACCACCTCTCACAGGGGAGACCTGGGAGCAGCCCTTGAACTTGCTGCTCCACCAGCACTCAGAAGACTGAAGTCCCTGCCTGAACGGCAGACATGCAAATCTGCTGCTGCCCTGCCATATCTACTCTTCCCTATGGTCTGTGCCCCCCCATATGCCTCCAGCTTTGCCAGGAGGAATTCTCATCCTTATGGCTGCTCCATGGCCTGACCTCTCTGTTGGAAGGCTGCCAGCAAAATTAGAAATTAATTTCAGGTCTAGTGGTGGTTTTACGTGATGCAACTGCTTATCTGCTGGGAACATGATTCAATTCCCAGAGCCACTGGGCACTGAACAGACTGTGCAGAGTAACAGTTTTCAATCAATATTGACCTGAGCTGGAGATGAACCCATCTGGAAGAGATGAAAGCTCTGCAAAGCTCCCATTTACAATTCCCTTTGACATGCCAATTCCCTACCACTGGCCGATCCCTTCTTTCCCAGGATCATTATGAAGCAAACTCTGTTTCATTTAGGTCATGACCTTATGTCTGATTTTTCAGAGAATTATGACCTACTTTGAGGCTGGGCTTTGTGCTTGTTTTTAACTCTTCAGATGGAGTAAATAGTAAGTAAGTTAATTACCAGAGGACAAGCATTTATTTTTAATACTTTTAATAATTTATTTTTAATATTTTTAATAGCTTCTCGGTATAACCAGTGCAATGTAAAAATATTTAAGGCCCTTATTTGTAAACCTGTGGCCTTTACTCCTAACCTTAACTCCTCACTGCAGAGTATTACATTAAATTCTGCCAAAATGAAACCTCTGGCCTGAAATCTGTAAAGAGTCCATAGCTTAGAATAATGCTGCATCTTGCCACTGGTTAAACTGATCTAAGCATAACCATGTCTGTAGGAAGAAAGGAAAAACAAAAAAGGAGATTCCCCCTCCCATGCTCTAAATCCACCTTTCTCTATACTAATCTGAAGATGAGCTTGTGAATAGTCAATAAGGAGGCCAGGGCCCAGTTGGCTGAGCATCTGGCCTAGATCCTCAGCTGATGTATATCGTTTATATTTTGAACCTCATCACACCAGCAGTGGATTGTGTTCCTGAACAGTAAATATAAACTGCTATGAGGCCCTATTGAGCTTCAATAAACCTTCTTTTCTATTCTAGTTCCTTTCCCACATTAAGACCAGAGAAGCAAATTAAAGCATGTCACAGTAAGACAGGCCAACATAGCAAGGTTTTGAAGCTGTGTTTTGATTTTTGCTGGAAAGGAAGTATATCACTGATGCTGTACCTTAACCAGGTCATATTGCAGTTTTCCCAAATTATACTTACCCCTTTCCTAAAACAATAAAGGTGCTGCTAATTGGGCTATAACACACAGCACATTTCTGAATAGTGTGGTACATAATAAGCAGACCTTTAGGAATGGGGGGGTAGCCAAAGACCTGATAGAGACACAGCCCTGAAAACTTTAATTAGCTGAAAGAATCTCTGACCTTCGCTTTGCTTTGTCCAAGTAGAGCCTCCAAGACAGGCTGGAACACATTTATCCAATAAACTTGTCACACGAGAAAGGCTGTGAAGCAGTCTTGGTTGGGCCTGCCTGCACTGAGAGGTAAGAGGATCTCAGGTTGTTTACCAGAAGGGGTTGCACAATGCACGAGTTAAAACCAGGCTGGCAGGCTCTGTGGGAGCCACACTGCATAGCACTTCCCCAGCTGCCTGGGACAAAGGCTTGCATAACATCAAGAAAAGTAATGTGTATCTGTGATATTATTTGAAGAAGCGTCATAAAAAATATAATCTAGTGTAATTTTCCAGCTCAGCTTGTGATTTTGAATTTCTAAGATATAAAGAGAAAAAAGGACTAGCTCAGTGTATTGATATATATTATTTGGTTAATTTTAGATTTTGTGGCACTCTCAGTAAACCATTTCCCACACTGAGGTAATTTCTTGATACAATTGCATATGAATAATAATGCTAGGAAACACAACTTGCTTTATCCCTCTTTCATGCAGTGCCAAGTAAGAAGCTCTGTTGAAGTCAGAACAGTTACTCCAACGTGAAATGCACGAGTCTCACCCTCACACCACACAGAGCGACACTGTCACTGTTTTCTTTTAAACACACTATTCTGCACTAAGTCTTCAAATTTATGTTATTTGACTCAATAAATGTTTGATGGTCTCAGTGTAGCATCTAGTGGAGAAAGGGTAAATAACAGAAAAAATGCAAAGCAGAACAGTGCCATTAACCCTGGTGCACTGTGGGGATGAAAGCAAGCCCTGTTGGGGAGGGGGAACACTGGGAATACTCCCTCAAATCATTCAGTGGAACACTGCCAGGGTTTCTGCAAAGTGGCTGCAGTTAACTGGGTACATTGCAAGGCTTCTAATCCAGGCAGAGCAGGATGGTATGACTGGCCTGAATTCAGCTCAGGAGAGTCTCTGTGTCTGAGGTACACAATTGCTATGAAGGCAAATTGTCCTTTAGAAACTTCCCTACTTATTTTAAATTTACTTTTGCTGCAGCAATAATGTTTCCTTCCTGGCTTAGTCAGTTTTGTGTTTTTTGAGTTCATGCTAATGCTGTCTCCAATTAAACTACAGAGCCAGAGCTGCTGTTCCCCAAATTTTGTCCTGACTTAGCCCTTGCACAACCCAAACGATGTCAGTGTTGCTGCAGCAGCTGGTCACACTGGAAACACCACAGCCAGATCTGGCTCACAGGGGACTTGGCTCAGGGCTGATCCAGGACCCGTGGTGCAGCCAGATCTTGCAGGGCTCAGGGAAGTTGTGAATGCACAAGCAAAGCAGGAATTGTTCCTGCTGCCTCTGCATATTTAATCTGGGATTCAAGGGCTTAGTTTTCGAGACATACCAAATCTCAGCAGGTCCTGAAAAATGGGCTACTCTGTGTAATTATTTAACAGCAGCAAAAAAAGCTTAGTGTAATATTTTTAATAATTATTTTTGTGAATGTCATTATTATATCCTGTTTATAAACAAATTAGAATAGCATATCCCTGGTAAAAGAGAAGAAAATAATTTTAAATAACTGTGACCGTAATAGAGTAAAGAATAGAAGGCTTGTTTAATAATTATTTTCTTTAAACTTTATTGAGACTTTTCAAGTGCTTAACGTCTTTAGTATTTCATGGGGAGGTGAACAAAGAAGCACAAATTCATCCACCAGGATCTGCCTCTAGGCACAGTTCATAGTGGAGAGTCCTCCACTCTTAGAGGGGGGAGACAGCTATGAAATTAATGATGGGTTTGTAGAGCCAGTTCCTCATGATATGGCATGGAAATGTGCTGCCTTGGGCAGGAATACAAAGTAGAGGGTATGTCCTTCATTAACAGTCCCTCTAGAGAAAACTGTGATTAATCCAAAATTATCTGAGATACAATTTCTTTGCAATTCATGAGGCCTCTGTATGTTGCCACATATGTGTAGCAAGCAATTACAGAAGAATCTGCATTAGCCTTGTGGCACTAACCAATAGGCAGCAGACTCAAGGGCTCCCCATTTCTATTTGTCCTTACTGAATCTTGGAAGCAAGATAGATCAGATCTGCTCACTCCTTCATCCCCATTAGCACATTGGAAGGTGTAAAGTAGGGGGGATTCCTGTTTTCCTACCTTGGTGCAAAGAGTTGAGCTGATAGTGCTGCCTGCAACCAGTTGTCTTCCAAAATGCCTCCCAGGTCATCTCCTAAAGTGCCTTTCAGCTCTGTCCTAATCTCAGTCCAATCCATCATTACTTGATGTTTTCCTACTCCTCTGAACTGCTGGGGGTCCTGTCCGGTGTTCCCAGAACAAGTTCACTGCAATGAGGGTAACTATCCTGGTTTTTGAGTACTTAAGAAATGGCAACAGACATCACCAAAAAGTCCCTCTCACTGCAGTTCAGTGACTGCTGAGCCTGGAGCTGGAGAGAAAGAGGTCCAGATTTTTACCTTTTTACACAGAGAAGAATACAAGCACACTTTCTACTGTCTTAAAGGTGACTTGGGAGTATCAGTAACAACATTACTGGTAAAGCCAAGCATTCAAAAAAGAATCTGGTTCCAAGATTGTGAAACAATATAGGTGCATTTTAATTTTCATTCTGTTGTTCTTTGGGTTTTTCCTGACTTTTTTACTTTCACGTTTCCAAGTCCCCACAACTATTATGACTAGAAACATTATCATTATCACTCATCATCAATACCATGGCTGTTGGTAACACTAATACATGAAAGCTAAGATTCTTAGATAACAAGCACATTTTACAAGCTGTGGGTAATATTAAAGACCTGCTATAGATCAGATAAAAGCCACATTCAATGTGCAACTAAATGCTACCCCTGGTGGTGGTGTCACCAGAGCCATGAAGCACTGGAAGATCCTGTCCTCCCTGTGTGGTTCCTTTGGGGTTGAGTAAGGAAGGTTCAGGTAGAGTAGTAGTGTAAGAGCAATACTTTGCTTTGTTGGTTCCAATGTTGTCAGTCCATAGGGCTGCCAACTCACCCTTTACTGGCATCTCTTTTCTTTTATTCCCTGGTAACTCAGAAACCACTTTTGTGTCTGTGAAAGCATCTTTCCAGGGTTCTATTCACCAAATGGCAAATAGTTTGAAAACTCCCGCTGGCTCCCTGGTCCTTGTGTCTTTGCTGAAAGTTTCAGATGTCATCTGGTACACTCTATCCGTACTATTTTTAGGATACAAATATTTTTAAATAAAAAGGAATATATACAACTGACGAACTAGGCGGTCCCTCAGCTGGAGGGTAATTAGCATTGACTCCATGATGCAGAAGGCATGAAAGACACTTTATTATTAGAAATCTACAGTTCTTACAGGAACAGTGATGGACTTAAGACCTGATTGGTCTTAAAGTGAAAACCTCTCACACTATTGGTGAGCTATCAATAGCACACTCTAGCAAACCATATCTATAAACAATGGTTACAGAAAGAGAGATAATAATTGTTTGAATTCTTTTCCTCCAGGATTCCCAGGCTCAGCCTGTGAGAATTTATCTCTGTTCTTTCTTCAACTGAACTGAGAATAACCACATACAACATTTTGCATTCTTGATCTGAAAATATTTTTCTGTCCAGTTAGAAAATGCAGTGAGCTGAATTTTCTGTAAATGTTGATGCTTTTTATTAGAATTAATCTGGCTAATTTCTACATGATCAGCCCAAGCTTTCTAAAATTTTTTCTACTTATGGCATGAACTTTGGAACCCCTTCAGGAAGCCTGAAAAAACCTTTAGAAACCTTTAGAAAGTGAACATTCTATGAATCAAAAATGCAGAACAGGTTGCACAGTTCCTGGAAGAACTTAACTGGTCAAAAAATCTGTCTTGGCAATTTTTTTTGCAGGAGGCCAGAATGTGGGTATACCAGGAAGTATTTTGCACACATTTTGTTTAGCTGAGTTGCTGCTGTGCCATCTTTGTCTTTTTCTTAGGACAGGCCAAATTTGGCAGTTTTCTCTACCGCACTCTAATTCAAGGTCAGAGCAAACCACAACAGTCAGTAAATGCTCTTTTATTTTTCTCTTCAGAAATATTTGTAAAGAACACTTACTTTGGAAACATGTCATGTTATACTGCAATGGAGAAAGACATTTTCAGGACTGGGGTTGCATTTCTGGCTATGTTTTACCAGCAGGGGAAAAGCCCTGCACTGCTGCTGGCTGTTGGCAGACAATGCCGACCTCAAAACCGCAACTGTGAAACTGCGGCGTAGTGAGAGGTGACACACAGTCTCCACTGGGTCTCACATGAGTAAGGAGGTCTGTGCAAACTTTTATACAGAAGCCTGGGAAAGGCTCAAGGAACCAAGCACTACAGTATTTTTTTTAAATCCACAGGAAAAAAAATGGGAAGGGATGACAGAGAGACCATTTTCTCCTCTCTTCTTCTGTATGTACTGGTATTTTTCAAAAGGTTTCCTGATATTCTACTGGAAACAGGCCTGAAATATGAAACTGCCCATCTGAAAGTGTGAGCTTATTCCAGTGTTTGTCTTGTAGATCAAGGAAGCAAAACCACCTCAAGCAACTTCTTTACTGATGTACACTGTGCACTCTTATCTGCACGAGTTTCTATCACCTTAAGAGAATAAAGTGCTGTGGCCTTCATTCAGGGATCTTAGCAACAGAAATGTAAATAGCATTGAGTACAAAACACAGCAACCTGTGCACTTACATCATTCTTATTAGAACCAGTGCTATCTGACTTTCAGCTTTGAAAGAAAACTCTCCTTTCTGGATAGTTACCTACAATTCAGTCAGGTTACTGATTAGAGGTTAACATAAAGTTAGGGAAAAATAAAATAAAGCCTGTGGAGGTGAAACCTGTATGTGTGAGCTGTTCACTTCAAATATTACTTCAAGTTTTTTTATCACTGTAGAAAGAAATCTATAGTAGAATTGAACTAATTCCTCACAAATGGAACTCACTTATACTCTGCTTTTTGCATGTACCTTTCTCTCCCAAATACTCCAGAAATTTTCTGAAAAGTTCCAAATTCAGAAGGCTTGAGTGGCAGTTGTTGTGCTGGGTTGCTTAATGATGGACTTAGAAAAAGAAAAAAAAACTATTTTAAAACATGCAACACAGCTCAAACCAAAGTTAAAGGCCTCTTGCAGAAATTACTGGGTGAGGTTCTTTGGGCTAAGTCAAAATGAAGGTCTAACTGAACCGTCATTTTTGGCTTTGTATCTATGCAACTGGTTTGCTAAATTAAGATCACTGGATCTCATCTCAGAATGTTGATTAAATCCCTTTAAAAGTTCTAAAAATGTCCATTAGATGTTCCATTGATTTAAATGTTTTCCTGGGATTTCTCAGGTTCAGTCCCCACAGGATATGACAGGAAGCAAGAGGTTTGAGGTGGGAACATCTCTCTGCTGCAGCTGTAACATAAGAAAGGCTGACCCAAGTCACACCAAAGGTCCAGGTAACCTGGTGCCCTGCAGTTCCCTACAGTGGAAATATAAGGAGAGAGCAGTTACAGCTTAATTTCTACTCTTATTTACCAGTTCAATCTCTGACTATCTAAGGAGAGAATTGGAGGCTCTCTCCATTTCTCTGCAAAGCAGCCTGTTTTTCTGTAAATTTGTCTAGGAACTTCTTGCAGCCCTAAGTATTTTTGGCATCTAAAAGATCTCATGATGATGAATTATCCAAATTAAGCAGATGTTGTTTAAATAGTACTTCCTTTTGCTTATTTTACACTTCCATTTGAAAAAATATTATTAGATTCATCATTGCTCTCGTAAGAAATGAGTAATTGTTCCCTGTTCACCTTTCCCATGTCAGACCTAATTTTTCATACCTTTATTACATCTCCCATTTCTCATCTATTTTCTAAGTAGTTCCAGAGTAATTATCTGTATTAGAAGGCATTCTGTCTTTCTGATCAATCTGGTCACTCTTTTTCCTGTTTTTTCATGTTTTTCCAATGCTTAAGATGCTAACACGTGTCAAGACGCTACAAGCAGAATTTTGTCTTGTATTAAAGGAAAGAACATGATTCCTGAAGATTTTTACAGTAGCATTTTGTTTTATTGTTGCTTTTTCATTCTATTCTGTCCTTATCAGTCCGAACTGCCTCTCTGAGAACTGAGATAACAATTTCAGAAAACTATCCATAGTGACTTTAAAATATCTTCGCTGACTGATATGAACTAACTAGAGCCTACTATGTTGCACAAGTAGATACTTTTTTGTTTTCCTTTCATTGATATCTGATTGTTGCATTTTAGCTGCTCTATTATCACCCACTCCATCTTTATAATGATTTTTTTTTTCTTTTGGCTACTTTGTGTCAGCAGTTTTGGTTTTGATTTTCCTGAATAATTGTGAATAATTGTGAATTCCTAGAAAACACTGTCCAATCCTGTTTCACTTACCACTTGTGAACATGCTGTAAAGCTCAGGTGCATTTGGAATCTCACTGGTTACTCCCTTTGTGATCATTTACCCATCCATCTTCCCTTTGAAGCAGTTACCAATCACAAAGAGAGCTCGCCTCCTGGGCTTCGTAAAATTGTTTGGGGAAATCTTTATATATGATTGCTTCATCCAGGCTGCATGGTAACTGTTCTTCACATCATGTCCATAGCTCCTTTATGGGTCAGATGGGAAGACACCCTGAACGTGCTCTGTCTCCCCAAGTGCCACACATTTGGATTTCCTTTCTGTGGCAATTAGACTGAGAGTAAAAGCAAGCTGGGAGGAGGAGTGGAGGAAGAAGATAGCAGAAGCTGGCACAAACTTGGTCTTCTTCCAACAGGGAGTTGATTATGTCTAAAGATTCCAGTGTCCCAGTGTTTATACAAAGTCTACATAAGCCAGCTCCTCTTTACCAATATTTGCTGACTTTGCTGACATTTTTAAAGCACTACCAGGTTTGCAGTTTCCACTTCTCATTACATGGTGATCAGCCATGAGTTAGGCTGACTGGGTTGTCATTTCTGTTTTCTCTGAAGTCTTGTCGAAAAAATTTCTATTCTTCCAGAACTGGGTTCACTCCAAACCTTAAATTACAAAGCACAGTTAACAGTTTGGTGATTTCAGATCCAAGCTCTTTTTGAACCCTGGGGTGAAAAATACTTTGTCCTGGCAGTCAGGTACTGTACAATTTACTGACTGGATGTAAAAACACAGACACCCAGTTTTGCAAATATGTTTTTTCTGGCCATGCCCCTAAAAAAGGTTTTGTCGTGGCAATCACCTAAAAAAGAACAGTGACAGAAAAAAAGTACTTCGTTTTCTCCTGTTTTCCCTGAATGCTTCTGTTACATCTCTGTTGCCTGCTAGTTTCTCACATTCTCTGGCAGATCAGCTCATGATGTGTTTGGAAAAAAGAAATTATGCTTCAAAATATTTTTTTTAACTGGTTTTAATATGGTTTGTTTTGCCAGTTTATGCTATTTGCCAGAGTTTATGGTTCTCCTTTTGGAGAGAAGCAGAAAATAACAGTATTCCACAAGTGAATGCATAAGTGGACTTCACAAAATCACTCGGCTGTTTGCAGTGGGTATCTAGAAGTTCAACCTTGTGGTACTTTGATGTGCATTAAAGGCAAAGAAGTTTGTCAAAGGCTGGCTGGAGAAAAAAAGGATTTGGTGAAACATGGTCCAGAAACTGTAAGTACTGATGTTTCCATTATCTTTCAGTTTCAGCCCATTTCTGAGCATTATCTATTACATATATTTATAAAAGAAATACAGCCAGCTTCCAGACTGGATGATAGCTGCAACAAGCTTATTACCACAAATTACTATATCACAGTATTCTAACAATTAGTACTGTGGAGCCCTATGGCACCAGGTATTGCACAAACTTAAGGAGAAAGTGAATCCCTGTCCCAAGCAGCAAAATTCTTCTGTCTCCATAGCTTAGGACACTGCTGAACACTTATGTTCAGTATTTATGTCCACACAATGCACTATGGCTATATTAACAGTGATCCCAAAGCCATGCTCCAGCAGAAACTTCTCTGCCATTAACGCTGAGAAGTGGCACTTCCCACATGGGATTTGGCCAACTTTAAGGTTGTTCCCTGAGTAACATGTGTATGTTCTAAGGGCTTTGCTGAATTAGGACCTTGCTTTATAGAAAATGTATCTGCTAATAAACATACATTATGCTCGATCAAGCTTAGTGTTAAGTGCCTTGTCTCCTTTTTTCACAGCTAAACTCCACCTGTGGTGAGAGTAATTTCTCTTGAATTGCTTTAATGCAGTGTTTAAGTATGTCTTCTTGGCCACAAAGCAGTTTGCATGTATTTCAGTGAGAGGCTTAAAATCCCATTCACATTTTTAATATACAGTTTTCTCACATAAATTAATCACAGCTTGGTTGGCAGGTCTTGCATGAGTAATAAGGTTGTTGGCACAAATACATACCACAGATCTGTTAGGTAAAGGAGAAGCTTTTGTTTGCTTCTATATTTACACAAGAGGTTTAACTTGTACAAAACGGTTTAAGATAGTGGTGTTTTACTAGCAGGACATGACAAGCCATGAGATAAACACATCCTCCCCAAAATGCATCAACGGAGTACAGATAAATCCCCACACACTGAAAATTAAAACTCTTGCTATGCAAAATATTTTCACAAAATGCAGCTTCCATTGCTTATGTACACAGGCAGACAACAGCCAGAAACTTGCTGTTATATGAAAGAGCCATGCTCTTGAAAGAGAATTGAGCTGAATGCACTTTTTACATGAGAAAGGAATGTGCTCTTTCGAGTAAATAATGACAAAGTGACATTTCAGTTTGCTTCCCCTCTTTCATTCGTAATTTTGGGAAGTGATTGCTCAGGGTATATAACATGTAACTCAGAATTCTGCAAAGTAAGATTTTGCTGAGTTCGTCTGAGCAATATCTGCACTCAAACATTCTGCAGTACACTTTTGCTCGGTTGCTGTTGTAAGAGCAGGAGCTGCAGAACTTTGTCTCAATATCTGTTTAGTGCTCTTGCAATGTAGGCCTGACCTGAAGTACTCTGCACATGGTGGAAATCTTCCACTGCCTTGATTTAGGGCTTTGAATCAAGCCTTCTGTAAACAACAAAATACAGAAAAGACAATGTATTGCAAGGAGTTAATTTTGGAATGTATATATAATATCTGTATGTGCCACCAATTTTGTGTTAGATCAGCAAAACAAATCCCTTTGTAACACTGCAAGGTTGCATTTGCCAAAATGATGTTGTGTAGTTCTACAGTCACCACATTGAGTGGTTTGGGCTGCTCCTCCATCACACACTCTGTTGAAAGCAATGTATTAATTATTGCTCTTCTCAGATTGAACATAACTGTATGTTTGACACAAACCATGCACAAGAAAATTATATGAAAATGTGAGAGGCAGAATTGGAATCTTAAGTGCAAATGGATTGAAGTGTGTGTGTGCGATTTGTGACTAAATTCTTTATGATCTGAAAGAGAATTATCAGGAAACCAAGACAACTCTGCAGTTAAGGATGGCTTTAATGCACAGAACATATGCCCTGCTCGAGAGGCTGGCAGCAGCTCACAAATGCAGGATACAGTTGCTGGATGTCTCCATTTGCACCACAATCAGTTTGTCAATGTAACTACAGAGATGTTCAGGAGGAGCTGGAGAAACAGGAATGCAACAAGGCATGACATTACTGATGCTGTGTGTACTATTTTGGGGCTTTATGAAATCATCAGTCTAGGAATTGTTCAATCCAGGGGAATCATTCACATTTCAAGCACTGTCATCTTTTAGACTTTTGTTAATAAAATTAAATCTCAGCAATTTATAACTGTTTTCTACTCATTATCATTAAGAAGTCTATTATTTAAAAGTGCTCCAGAGATCGTGATCTGAAATTTCTGCTTGACTGCTTTCCCCAAATTCAGTCTTCTCACCCCTGATTCAACTTGTTCCTGAAAGAAGTCATGTGGAATATCCTGTATATCTTAATACTCACTAAGGAAATGGGAGAGGTTACAAGTCCTTGGATTATTTAGCCCATTAACATGGAGGGGGTACAACTGCTTTATTAAAAGTAATTGAGGGAAAACACTGCTAAGAGGGAAGGACTATTTAAGCAAAAGAACAAAACTGGCACAAGAACAATTTAGGCTGGAAATGTATATAAGGTTTGCAAACATCAAACGAAATGAGATTTTAGAAAACCTCCTAATTAGAAGAGAACATGCAAACTCCTTCAGTATTACTCCACATCTTGCTATGGTTAGGAATTTAATTGTGAAATCCAAGAACTCATTGCCTAACATTGGACTCAGTAATCTTAAGGGTCTTTCCCAGCCTAAATGATTCTATATATTCTATGTGTCTGTTACTAGGTGAAGAGCTTGTTGTGAGAGGTTGTATTTTAATAAGTGGACATTAAAGACATTTTTAACCAAACCCTTTCATACACAATATAAGTACATCAAAGGACCGGGTTGTGTTAAACCACGTCTTTGAACGCAAACCTTCCCATGGGCCACATATGAAAATCCTTATGTGGCCAGCAGGCACAATACAGCTCATACTCTGGAAAGCTCCGGCAAAGACCTACAGTCAGCAATGACTCTCTGGGACATTTGCAGGGTGAGGCTGGGCGGCCATGTGACCAAGACGGAGGGTTACGACATTAAGACACCCCCACTGCCCCAGAGTGGCTCATTTTTCCCTGCGAACGGAGCGGGTCAGAAGAGCAGCGTGCGGCTCCCACGGGCACAACTCCCCTCAGCAGGACCCCGTCCCAGGGCCGACGTGAAGGCGGCGGGACCGCGGCGAGAGCCTAACAGGGGCAGCGACTACCGCTGAGGGCCGGCCGCCTCAGCGCACCGCTACAGGCGTGAGTGATGGCTCAGCGGACCAATCCGTGCTCAGCGCCGCCTTCAGGCATGGTAAATTCAGCCAATCAGACCGCCAGATGCACTCTCGGTCCTGGCCCCTCCCTTTTATGGACACATGACGGACCAATAGAAAGGAGAGTACAGCGCCCGCCCCCCCATCGGTTCTCGCGAGCTCTCGGGGCCGCCTCCCGCCCGCCGCCGGGTGACTGCGCAGCCGCCATGTTGGTTGCTATGCT
>WBNO01009724.1:547830-619265 GCA_013400575.1 Peucedramus taeniatus
GCGGAGGCGGGTTGGGGGTCGCGCGGGGCGGCAGCGGCGCGAGCGCGCAGCCCCCGCGCCTCTTCCCTCCGCGCTCCCCGCTCCATCTGGAACCAGGACGTGGATGTTACATGAAGGTAAAGGCGGCCGCCGGCGCGCTGGGGGCTCCGGGCTGGGGGGACCAGGGGTGCTGCGAGCCGCGTCTCTGTGCTGTAACCCCCCCGCTCCCCCTCCCGCAACTTCGCGCTCAGGTCGCCGCGGGCGGAGAGCGATTCTGCCCTGAGCCCTTTTAGGTGGGGGGAGGCCTGTGTGTGCGCTCTGCCTCCGGTCCCCCCTCCGAAAAAACGGGAGAGCCGGCTCCCCTCTGGCGAAGGGGGTGTGGGGACTGTGTGGAGCTGGAGGGGGGGTGGAAATAGCCTTGAGGGGAACGAGCTGCGGGGGCAGGTCGGGGTCTCTAAAATGCACTGAACTCCGCCGAACGCCTGAAACGGATTTTTATTTTAGCGTGTTTAATAAAAAACTTTGTGATCCTGTGCTTTCTAGGCACATGTGCGCGTTGCCCTGGTTATGGGCAGGGAAAATAGGTTTGAGTGCTGTCGTTGCATTCCTCTGGTAGATTTTTAGTGTCTCCCTCGAGCAGAAGGCTTGTATAATCGCTGTGTCTATATGCGACAGAGGCTTTTCGTGTACCTGGTGATGGGTTAACTCGTGCATGCTGTGGCAGCACCGGCTGGAAGAGGCATAACGTCTTTTTCCTTTCAAAAATCTCCAAGAGCTAGTAGCTAAAACTAGATAGCTGCCAGTGTACGTGAAATGTTCCCACCTCTTGTCTGTTGGAAGGGTATACATCGTTCAGATGTAAAATACGCGTGCATGAACTTTATGCTGCTATTTGCACCCATCCAGGACTTCAGTGTGGCCAAGCTGTTATAATTTTTTGAACTGTGAGATAGAAAATACTTGTGTGTGACTTGTGTATTACAGAAGTGCTAATGGATCTCAGCTGAAGAATAATTGTTAGACTGCAGTGTGCACATACGTTTGCTCACCCACGGGGCATTTCTCTTGCCCTGAGCTAAACTCAGAGTTCAGTGGTAAGGGGGTTTTGTGAGTGCACGTTTGCCTGCTTGTTTTGGCAAATAAGTGCTCTGTAATGTTGGGAGCCACCGACGTGTTCACACGCATGCAGACATTGTGTGCTCGTCACATTGTAAATGTGCGTTGCAGGAACACAGGAATGAGTTACATTAGAATTGGTAAACCCATTTTTTATTAGATATGTATATTGTAGGAAAGTTTTCCAGTTCATTGCTTGAATATAATATATTCAGTATTGTAATCTCATGGATGCCATTTTCTTGACAATGGATTTCTTGCTTCACTGACCTAAAAAGTTGTTTTTACATATTGGCATGACTCTGGCTTGCACCATGTTGATAAAATATGATTCTGGGTGATAAGCTTACAAATACATACACGTGTGTCAATATGTTTCCCAGGCAAGTTTATACTTTATAAGCTCAGAAATGTATTGTTGGTCCGATTTTTTTGCTCTAATTTTGTTGTCATTACGGTTCCTTCATATTTTTAGATGATGTGTGTGTTTTTAATTTTAGTTTTTCAAAGTCAGATTAAACATTGAAATACAAATGCATTTTCCTCACAAGCAGAAATATATTCAATAATTTTACCTTTCAGCATGTGTTCCTTATGTTTGCAGTTAAATTTGTTTGGAATCAGGTTTACCTATTTAGAGTTTACTTTGGTGGTTACTTCTTGTTGAGCAAAATGGTCCATGGAATGTGTTGTTTGTTGCCATGCTTTACAATTCTCATGTCCTGTTAATGTCTAATTTAGGTTGTACATAACAGTATTGATTGAACACCCTTGCTAAAAATACTTTCAGGGTTGGGTACACTTACACCATAGTAGCAGGAAAGTTCAGCCAGTACTGTTTTTCTGTGACTAGAATAAATAAAGTATTAGCAGCTATTTTTTTAAAGCATTAATAAAACCCCAAATCCTGTAATCTTAGCAGTAGTGCTAATGGCTCTGTGGATGAGCTCTGTTAATGAGCAGAGTTCAGGTAGTACTAGTTACATGTCACTGCCATTAGCATATTTGAAATACATGGTAAGTTAATACTCAGGGTACGTCATTTTGGCTCAGGTCCTGCAGTGGCCCTGCTTTGGGCAGATGGATCCACCTGCACAAAAGTTGCTGCAGGAGCTTGAGCTCCAGCATTGGTTCAGTAGGCATCAGGCCTGTGTTTGTTGTGGGCATTTGCTGTGTGTGGATCTTTGGTTGTGTCTGTGGGATGTCAAAGGGGCTTGTGGGCATGCTGAGCTCCTGGGCTGGCAGCCTCATACAATAGTGTGGTGCATGATTACTGGGGATAAAGGGACTTCTAAAAGATTGCTTTCATATTGTAACAGCTCTGCTGAAAGGTCCTGAGCAGCATCTGGGGGCTCCATTTCACTGGGCCATTATTTGTGGTTGTTACTTTATAAGGATTTTGTTGAGTGTACACGGGAGTGCATTGGTTTATGCATACTGTGCAAGTTCTGGAGAACTGAGGGGAAGTTACACTGGAGGGAAAGGTAGCCAGGATGGGTCAGCCATAAGCTCACCTGCATGTGGGGAAAAATACAGCTTGCTCGGGGCAGTTTAGGCTTTGGATGTAGTCAATGGGTTGGGTAAATATCTTCTTAAAATTACAGTGGATTGAATATTCTGTTTCAACTTTTCAACTGGTCAAAGCTTTAATTAAAACAAACAGTAGACATGTACATGGTTTTTTTTTTTTTGGTGTTGAAATCAATGTTAGACTATTTTCCTTAAACTGATAAATAGTACATTTCTGGGGTTTGTCTTCTTGGGTCTTCCTACTTACAATAGTTTGATCCTCTGATTCATCATGATTGTGCCTTGCTGCTCCCCTCCCCCAGTCTGGGTTTAAACTTGGTGCAAGATCATATGAATCCCATGCCTTCACATCCTGTTTCTGTGTCACCTCACTTCCATTCTCACCAATTAAAAATGGTCAAACAAGAGAATCTTTCAGCAGATGGTTGACTGTCTTTTTTTTTTTTAATACAACACTTTCACTCTGGTGCTGTCACTTTTCATTAAATGGCCAGACAAAATTCTCATGGGTATTAATGTCCTCCAACCTAAATAACTGTAAAAATAGTTTGTGTATGTATGTAATATGGAATTGTTCATGGGGAAAGAAGGAACTGTGAAGGTGGAAGAGCAAAGGGAGGGAAGAATGGCCTGAGCAGGAGACAAAACCCAAGGAGCTCAGCAGTGGGCTGGTAATACAACAGCAGGTCTTTTCTGTCTGGACCAGCTGTTCATATATGCTTGTTTGGGAACAGAGGCTGTTTTTCCTTCAGGACTTGTAATCCACTGAAGTAGCACAAAAACAATTTTCTCTAGGCTTTTGAAAACCTTTAATTTCTAAAATTTTGGAGTTCCTTTTAAGTATATATATATATATAATTATTATAGTATTATACATGCAGGTATATATTAAAAATCTCCATCTTTATTTTTGAGAATTTCAGAATTAGAAAAGTGCTGTTTGCCACTTAGGAAATAAATTACTTCAAGTTTATAGCAGTTAAAGGGTTCACAGAAGTTTTATTGATGTGCTGACATACCAGAATTCAATGTCCAGATGTGTTGGTTAAAAGAATCTGGTTAACAGCACACTGAAGTCTGTGCTGGTTGTATGCAGTGTCTCTGTACATGCCACAGAATGTTACAGCTGGTGGTCACAGAGATTCTCAGTAGATCAGACAAACATAACTTGATGAATTTCTCTTTGAAATGTGAGAATTGAACCAGCTTCTCCTTTCTCTGCTTATGCACCTTCAAACAAAGACTTGGTAGGGTGATGCAATTAGGCCTCTCTTGGCACCCTACTTTGTCTCACACTGCAATTACTCTTGGACAAGTTTACTGTGACTATTGGATGATAAATGCAATTCCATTTGTGTGGTTTATGAGACTCTGCCATCTCTACAGTTACATGAGGAAGGGGGAAATGGCCAATATCCATTAAAAAAACCCAGTCTTTTAATTATGAGTATTTATGATCTATAATGAAGAATGCTCTGGGAAATATTTTCACTGACTGGAGTGTGAAGTGAGCTCTTCATTGCCACTTCACAGATTTCAGTCTGACCCCAAGATTGATGAGGAAGAAATAAACAATCCACTTCTTATAGCATGTGCATTCTTACATTGCCTTTCTGGGTATTTCTTATCTTTTTCAGGGTAACTAGATTAGAGAATAATAACTGAATTATTCTGCATGACCAAAAGCCCAGATATTTAAATGACAATCAAATGTAGTGCTACTAGAGATTAACATTTTCATACTTGGAATTTTTTTTTTTTATTACAATGGTGTAGATTTAAGGATACTGTATTCAGTTCTCTTATGAACCTGGGTTTTGGACTTTAAATTAAAAATTGCTAAATAGCTGCTAGTCAAAACCTTGTTCTGACTGGTGCTTTTTCTTGGGAAACATCAGTTTAAGTCTGAAGGTATTGAGTTCTGTGTGATTCTGCTATTTTGTTTGATAGTTTTAATAAGCTAATTAAAAAAAAAATTAAATATAAGCTCTTTTCTGGTGTTTGCTAGGAGTAACAATTTTAATTGATTTGGTTTTGTGCATTTAACTGTGTTTAGATTAAGCAAATAATTCCCATTTTGTCTCCAAAAGGATATTAACTTTGAAGACAGTTGAGTGTATTTTAGCTTTTCCTGAGTCCTTTGACCAGTTTTTTGCATTGGTGTACCAACATCTCTCTGACCTACAAACCACCCATCCTCCCAAAAACCCACCCAACCAAACCTCCAAAGAATATTTTGTGTCTGCTGCAAAAGATAGAAATGAGAAAAAAATTGTATCAGTAGTGCTCTGAAACTTGTGTCAATTATTGAGTGCAATGGAAGTTACATAAGTGGTGTTTTCTTAGATGAGAAAACGATTCTTAGTTAAGTCATTTGCTTTTTTTAATGTCAGGTTTAAAACCAGAAATTGAAACTATATCTGCAGCAGATTGCTGTCCATGCAGCAGCTGGTAAAAGAGCCTGCTGTGGCTCCTTTGTCTCAGAGATGTGCTGGCATACCTTGTCTTGCAGGAGGTTAACAAGAGAGATTTCTGTGTTTTCTGGGTCACAGTGGAAGGTGGTATTTGCAAAAGAGTCCAGCAAATGGATTTGATAACACTGTAAAGGTGTGTTTTTCAAAGGAGAGATTCAAGTGTGACCCACCAGAGCTTGTGCTCTCTCATATGTGCTAACAGAAATACAGTGCTGAAGTAACTTCATACTTAGTTCAGGCTTGAATAGAACTGCAAATGTTGTTAATTCCTGTTCTTCAGGTAGAGAAATTACCACATGGTCAGTAAGAGCACCTGGAAAATATACCAGTCAGTGGAAGAACAGTTATTGCTATTAATGCTCTCTGAAATTCCAACTTAGCACAGTTTTTTATCTGGGCCAAGAGGTAATTTCTTGATGGTGCTTTCCCTTACATTTTCCTAAGCCATGAAGTTGCAAAACATATTAATTGTAATTAAAGCTCTTATAACTGATTTGAACAAAAAATAATCCAAAATGTAATATATTTCTCTTGGTACCAAAAAAAAAAAAAAAAAAAAAAAAGCTTCTCAGATTTAATAGCTATGATTCAATGCCTTTGCTTTTAAAAAATGACAATTTAGGAGGAAGATCACATAATGAAACTGGGTTTGTTTTGTTTCTATTAGCCTTGTCAGTGAATTCAGAAATGTTTCTGGGGAAAAATCTGCAGTCTTCCCATGAAAAATTTGCTTCAGAGAGAGTTAAAATTAACATATGTCACTTTGCATTTGTCTGTCTTGATATGTGCAACAAGCTTTTAGTGTCATCTGAAAAAGTGAGACATATTTTTGTCTTTTGATGTGCAAATAGGGTTAAAGATGACCAATGCTGATGTCCAGTGATGTTTTGCATTGTAAGTTGTTTTTTCCCATACAAATTGTGTGTGTGCACTGCATATGCCAGTTTTGCATTGTGTCTCTAAACTCCGTAGAGCCTCAGTACTGCTCTTAAAATGTTTTTCTGAGTTTTTAGAGTGCCCCTATTTAGAAAAGCTTTACTTTTGAAGAAGGGATGTGTAAGAATTTGTTTGACTTAAAAATATAATTTTATGGGACTTGGCATTTGAGTTTTAAATCTGTGGCCTGTAACCTCCAAACTGTGAGCTGGTATTAAGGCTTCCCTTGGAAGAGGCTCTTGCCTTTTTTTTTTGGGAGGCAGGCTGCAGTTAGGATTGATGCCACAGTCTGTTTTTAGTACTTGAGTGCAAATGAGGCTATGGATGATGCTTGGGAATCCTAATCTACAAATAATTCCCCACTTACAATGTTTTAGGTTTGTGTGTTGACTCTGTATGAAGACAGTGCATCCTGTTAGCTCATCCTAAATGCACCTGCTTTCCATGGAGCATATCTCTTTAATATTTGGAAGGATGTAATATTTATGAAAAGAACGTTTTGAAAGACTGAGATGTGTCCGCCTCCAAAAATGAAGGGGGGGTATCATCTTTGTCTTAAGTTGGGATAGAAAAGAGGGGAAAGAGAAGAAGGACAGCTGCCCTGCAATCATTTTAAAATGTGTAGACTTTTGGTAAACATAATGAAAAATGAGAGGTAAATAAATACTTTTTTTATTGTCCACAAATCTCATTACCTGTTGTGAAGTTTGTGCTGAAATCACCATGGCACACACTACCACAGGAGGGAGAAACTGAAATGCAGAAGTTGTATTACAATGGAACAAACACACCAGATGGTTATATTATGGGGTCTTACCTCCAAATGATTTTTTTTTTTGTTTATTTGTTTCCTATGAGCTTAAATAAGTCTACTGATTTCGATTCTTCAGTGCTAAGGGCTGATGCAGTTGCTCCTAGTTGTGGTTGTGTCACCTCTTCTCAAGTTTGCTATACATGCAGCTAGGTGAGGAGGGACAGAACATTAATGGTGGCAGATGTTTCTTACCTTTCTTAACCCTCCCATAATTAATATTTTGCTTCTCCTTTCATTGTATGATATATTAAAATATACCATGTAAGTCATTTATAAAGTACTCAGGCTTGAAGTGGCCTTAGGTATTCAAATTTGGACTAAGGAAATAATTTTGGAATTTGTTGCTGGGAAAACATTTTTTTTGCTTTTCTTTCATAGGTGGTGTAATGTGGTTACGATTTTTTGGCACCTTCACCTAATAGGTTTGCTTTTACTTAAGAGACTTACAATATTGGTGATACTGTCTCTTCCCTTTTCTCATGGTATAGATTTGAGTATTTTGTTCTGGAATTCCTGGATCTGTTTGGGGAAGTGATCATGTGAGTGTGTGCTTGGGGAGGGATGCAGTGTGGTGGATGTTCCCTGGGTTCTTTTGGTAAAGTTGTTTTTGACTTTCCACAATCCCCATGCTTGCAGAAACTCTGGATTATGTTCAAGCTCTACAATAGTTAAGTAAATTGTATAGAATTGAATTACAGGCAGCATAAAGATATTAATTAAAATATCACTGCTTTCAAAAACATGCCACTTGAAAGACTGAGAGACATACAGTAAGAAAATGAGGTGTGAGTAACCACTAAGGATATATATATACAGTTACACTTAGAACAGAATTCCTCAGCAGAGGACTAGAAAATAGGTTGAAAATGAACATCTGACAAAAAGTCCTCCAAGAGGAAATTCCTGCAGGAGAACTTCATTCTTGAGATTAATTAAATGCAAGATTAGAAATTCTCTAGATAGCTGTAAGCTATTTAATAAAACTGAAGTGAGCAATTAAAAGACTTGGTTGTAGTTACTACCAGAAGCATTGCCTCCTTTTAATGATCGTGGTGCTGTCCCCTCCCCAGTCACATATGTTCTCCCTCCTTTTACAGGAGAGCTATATGGGAGCTCATTAATGCTGGATGCTTTCTGCAGGATTTTCATAAAAAGCATCCTTCTGTGAATAAGGGTGATGTAGATAATAATTTCTTTGGCATTGGAAGCACATACACAGTCCTGAGAAAACAGAAATAAAAGTGCTTTGTAGAAATTATACTAATGAAATGTATGTGAGAGAGTAGCTTGAACGAGAAACCTGATTAACATCTGAAACTTCAGCTCATGTTCAGCCACCTTTGAATAGAACTTATGTTGCCAGTAAAGCTACTTTGTCAAATCTCTGTTTTCTGTTTCTAAGTTACATTGATGTAAGCATTTTCCAATCCACCTCTTTACAGTATTTTTTTCCCTTTGTTTGCCAGACAAACAGATTCATTCTAACTGTTGTGGGAAATGATTTTAGCTGCTCTGGTATCTGGAAAAGCCTTTTTCCACTGAAGTCTTTCATATTCATTTGAATATGTTTTGTGTTGTGGTGTGCCATGATAATTGTGTGTGCTCCAGCAGTTGTGTACAATAAGCTGGTATGTGTTACATGACCAGAGATCCATCCCTCACTGGATAGTAGTGCATGATAGCAAATATGTCATCATGTTAGGGACAAAGATGTGTAACTGCAGATTCAAAGAAGTTGCCATAGTTCAGCAGAAGGAGTGTGCCATGAGTAATTAGGGAAAATAAAAAAGAAAATTAATATATGTATTGAGTAATGATGTAATAATAATAATTTTAATTACTTCAAAATAAGATACTACTTAAGTTGTTGAAGAGCACTCTGTGGTAAGATTATTTTAGAAGTGCTCATTACTTTCAATGAGAAAACAAATGTGGCTTCTATTAAAATAAAAATAGGCTGATACAGAAGTTCTGAAGATAAACTTATTAATGTTATTATTTTTCTGCTGTAAACAGAAAGCTGTGTTCTAAAAATCTGCTTTCCAGACTTAAATATCTCTTGTTAGTACTCAGAAAAACCCACAGTGAAACCTGTTCTTTTGGCAGTGTAAAAATATCCTTATTTTCTCACCCTAATTAACATAATATACACTTTGGATATATCTGTATGCATAGTAAATAAAATGTCATCATATTGGGTGTATAGTGGACAAAAAGAGGGACTGATAGCATTTTAAAATTCTGTAAAATAAAACGATGTTTTACTATAGATTATATTTGAAGAGTGTTGCAAGTTATTTAGAAATAATGTCTGAGAAGCAAATACCAGTGGTTTTGCTTCCTCTTCAGGAGTGATGGGGAAATGTATTTTGAATATTGTTTCTGTATTAGACTTATTTTCTGTCAAACGATGTCATACATGCTTGCACTTCAAAAAATGTTTGAATGTTCTGTTGACTTTTTGAAACTTTTTGGCAACGCGACACTCTCCATTTATTTTGTCCCTTGTTTAACAGTTTTTGTGTGTGTTTTCAAAAGCACTTCCATTCACCATTCAAGAAATTCAATAGAATTCTAATAGGAACTGCACATAAATAACTACAGAAATCAATGCTTCAATTCAGCCAAGAGTTTTTTTTGTGATTTCAAAAGCCACAAGAGCATTTATTATTAGAAACATACAATTGACTTTTCTTGTATTATCATTTTGCATAGTGATTTGGTTTTTACCACCACAACAAGATGTTTGACAGTTTCATTTGAAAATGATGTATTTACATTTGGCATTCCAAAACAGTGTAATTTTTATCTTTTCTCTCAGGCTCTATTCATGTTATTTTGCATGTTGCGCTCTGTGCTAAGGTTGTTAGTGAAATATTCACTGGTGGATTTTTCCTCAGAGATCAACCAAATGTTAGGCCTAATCTACTGTTCTTATATTGTGTGAAAATATAAAAATAGTCTTCAAGGAATGGAGTTGTTTGGTTAATTTTCATCTGTTTAACTCATGGTGTGTAAAGCATATCCTCTCCTCCAAAACGCTGAGTTTTCTGATGCTAACAGTCCCAGAAGTGACCAAGATGTGATTGTGCAGGGTTATGCTGGAACTTCTTCCAGCCTTTAGTGTTCATATTACACCTCAGGCCATGTCATCTGGAACAGTTCCTTTGATCCTGAAGTCTTTAGGTGGGTTCTAGGAAGTGAGATTATCTTCAAGGAGGTGGTTTGAGCACACTAGAAGCTTTACAAAATTGATGTTTGTCTTTTGAAGTAGTCCAAAGATGATGTGAAATACAGCACTCTGTGTTCAGTAATGCTTTGCTGCCTTATAAATGAGCCCTTTGAGTGGTATTGCTTTTGGGCAGCTCGTGCAGTTCCCGTCAGGTAATGGTGCAGTGTTACCACCTGGGGCAGGGAGCACATCTACAAGGGAAGAGTTTCGTTCTGGTTGTCAGCAGGGTACTCAGATTAATGGATTTTTCTGTATTCTAGTTTTACTTTTCACTGTTGCTGATAATTCAGAAAACCAAGTCAAAGTACCAGCAGGGCCTTTTAGATGACAGTTGCCTTTCCCCTCTCTGCCAATCTGCGAATTCCTGCTCATCAGACAGTCTGGTTCTGTGTGAGGAGAAGGAAGTGTTAAGAGCTTCTTTGTGGAATTTTGTCTTGAGAACCAACTGATGCTGAGACTTGCTGCCACCAGTCCAGTCACCTTGAGATGCAGACCCCCAGTCCCCTTCTCACCTACCTTGCTGCATGAGCAGGTGCATGTTTTGGCACTTGAGAAAGTTTTCGGCTTGGTGGAGATGTAGGGAAGCATGGCCTGTCTCAGTCCTTTCTTGTCCTAACAATTGGACTGGAAAGACTCCTCAGATGAAACTTACATACAGAGAAGTGCTTTGCTGGTGATGAGGGGAAAGAGAGGCAAGGTAGAGTGTGATGAGGAGCAAGATTGGTAACACAGACAATATCATAGCTGCAGAGCCATTGGTGTTCAGTGTTGTCATTTGAAATTATATGCATTTAGGATTTGAATCCTGTCATGGTGTTACCCTGAAAAAAACAATTAAGTGAAATTAGGTCTTCTGTTGGTTCCTCAAAGTTCTTCCCCATTCCCTTTTCCACTTCTAATTCAGATTGCATTTGAGTCAGCTGCTTTCTTCTTGACACTTATGTCATTCAGGGATCCACAAAGTTAGTATGTTAATGTCTGCATTTCAACTGACTGATAGGTACACCAAAACCTATCTTAATTTTGTCACTGCAACTTGAAGCTTCTTTTAATTTCCCAGGCTGTTCAGCATTTATCGAAACAAGATAATGGAACGTTGCTGGCACAATTTGTAAGCCTAATGTTTAAAGTTTATTAAACATGACTTTTTCTTTATTCCTAAAACACATTCCTGCCCCTCTTGTAGGTGCCTTGAATGTAACAAATTGGTAAGCTGGAAGTAATAATAATGGGCATCTAAAAATAGTTTAGTTAGGGAAACTTGATTCTGCTAAAGGGCAAAAAATAATTTTAGATCTGTCTAAAAGCGAGCATCACTCTGTATTTTTAGGTTTATCTGTCTTATGCTTTTTTATGAAAAACAATTTATGACAGTAAGCAAGACAAACCTAATATCTCATGTTTTATTTGGCATGGGTCAAATATTTGTGGGTATTATCGATCTTCTTTGGCACTACTGCTCTTAGACAGTCAACCTCAAATATATCAGAAACATTTTGATACATTTTGTGTCAAATGTTTGTAATTTGTTTTGAATGCAAGAAGAAATAGAAGCTGAAAAAAACCCCAGAAAATACCAGAAGTGGCAGGAGATGGGGAAGACTTGGGAAGCAGCAATCTATCCAGATCATGTAAGTAGGTGCCAGAAAACCTGAAACATGGATATAATAAAATATAGTATTGGTATGGAGCAAGAAGGAAGTTAGTATTTGATACAGCATAGTGTATTTTATAGCTCCCCACTGTCAGGTAATCCCTTTTATTGAATGTTGTTTCAAAGTATATACCTTGTTTATGGAACAGATAGTTAAAAATTTATCTCGGGGACAAAAATACAGTCCTAAATTTGAATTAAATCCTTCCCTGACCCCTTTACTGTGTTTTGTACTTGTCATCCCTTTCCCAGAAGTGCTTTCTTCCGCCAGGGCAGGGTCTGTGAGTGTGTTGCACTCTTCTTACCATAATAAAAAACCTGAATCTAGTATCTAATTGATGTAACATTGAATGTCTTAAGAAGCATTCTATCAGCTGTATATGGATAAAAATTGTGTTTCAAAGTGCTTGAAAGCTGTAATACATTCAATTTCTGTAGTATTGTATGAAGTAACCTGAATTCTTTCTATTTTATTATTGTGCCTTTTCAGGTGTTTCATTTTGGTAGTGCTTGGTATTGGAACAGTCTCTTGGCTGTTCTTATTTGACCTGCATCTGGTTTAGGAAGCTTAAAACCAAATCCATTTGAGGTCTTGCAATACTGAGAATCATGAGAGAGGACCTTCATCTGTCCCGTGGGCTGTGCGCCTGACTCCGTATCCTCATATGAGGAATTCCCTCTCTACAACAGCATGACATAGCTGGTTTATGTTTGTATCTTATGATCTACTAAAAATATTCACTTTCCTTCCCACTTACCTTCTAAGATCCCTTTCAGCAGAATTGGTATATAACCACCTTGTATGCAATTTTGGTGTTTTTGTAGTGAATTGTGCCTGCTTGACAGAGTAAAGAAATTGTCCAAACTTATGAAGGGAATTTATATTTTCAGAAAATAGTTTTCCACCTTAATTTTTAAGAATAAATGTTGTTCTTATGTTCTGAAGACATTGATGACTTTTAGGAATGTGGGGGTTTTTTGCTAAATTTAAGCATGTGTTACTGGGAATGAAGTAGATCAAATGTAAATTTCCATAAATGACTGGATGCAGTGTCCACGAGGGGTTGTGAAAACTACTGGGATCAGCAGAGAAAGCATAAATTGAATCAGAAGCTGACCAAAGAGAGCCCTGCAAACTGTTATACTCTAAAAGCATTATTAGTCATGCTCTTCAAAAATGAGTGTTGAAATTAATCCTATCTCATTTGTGTCTCTTCTTATTAGAAGCTGTAGATTACACAGAGTTCAGAAAATTTTTAGTATATCAGAGGATGGAATTATCCCATAAGGAAAAGAAGATAAACTCAAGATTTGAGTACTCAAAAAATTAATACAATTTAATAATACAAAATCAGGTATTTTTGGCATAAGGACTTCTTGAATATAGGAGTCATGAATTGGTGAGTGGGAAAGGAATTTGAGAATGCTGATAGGGATGTAAGTAGTAGCTCCTGATGGAAAGCACAAGCAAGGATAACCCACCTAAAAGTTATCTATGGTTCAGTGTTAAGGCAAAGTGTAGAGCAAGAGCAGTTTCTGCACTTGCTCTTGCATTGGCTAATGATCCTTATAGCTGGCTTGGTTAACAGAAGAGAATTGAGGATAGCAGCTCTGAAAGTCTCACCCACAGCACAAATTAGGGGTGACTGTGACTATATTGGGGAAAAAAGTGTCAGTGTAAAATTTAAAAAATTTTGGTCAACAAGTCAAAGTAGAGTCAAATTCATTACTGTCTATAGAACATAGATTATGTTTTAAGAAATGTATTTATAAAGCTATTTTCTAAGAAATACTTCAGTCTTTTAAGACAATTTCTCTTGTGAAATTCTTTCCAGACTTTTCTTTTTGTATGAGAATACAACTGGAAAGAAAAAGCATTCTATGAGAGCTTTGAAAGGTCTTAATTTAAAAAAGTAATTGCATGAATTGAATTTCAACTGATAAGACACATTTGCAGTTTTAGTGTCAATGTTAGAAACTCAGTTTTAACAGTAATCTATATTATATCTTGATATGCTGTTATCTTGATTTACTGACTGTGCAACAACCAACTGAAATAATGGCCTCTTGCTGGAAGAGATTTGTGCTGAAACCAGCAGAGGTTGGTTTCTCTGCAAAAGAATGCTGCTACTGGTACCTTATTAGGACAGACAAAAGGCTGATCAACAGGAATATCTGGATCTGACTGTCAAATGAACTAATGTGGCAATATCACTAATTACAGGTCACTCTTAACATTTGTATCTTTGTTCAGATTTACAGCATTTACAATAGGATTATCAGTCTGTTATGCTATATATATTTAAAATGTGGAGGAAAAATTGGGGGAAAACCCTTTGTTTCTGAGCAACTGATGTAATTTATTAATTGAGGTGTAGATAATGTGCTTTAGAGACTTTAATACATCTACTCTATGGACTGGTCTGACTGTCTTAAGCATTTTTTTCAGTGCCTACAATGTGCCGAGGTGAGCACACTGTATAGATAGACTGGGTTTGTGTGGCCAGGTTTTGGTAGCAAGGGCAGCTCCTGTGAGAAGCTGCTGGAAGCTCCCTGCGTGTCCAGCAGAGCCAATCCCTGGTGGCTCCCAAAGGGATGTGCTGAGGGCGGAGGTTGGGCCAATCAGAGGGGGTGGTAATGCCTCTGTGATAACATTTGAGAAGAAGTTATAGCACAGAAGTAATTACAGCCAGAGAAGAGTGTTACACCATCATGATTTTGCTTGTTAACAGAAGTTTATTTTGCAAGAAATGTCTATGTAGACAAATCATGGTTTATTTGAGAGTGGATTTTTGTTGTTTGTTTGCTTTTGATTTGTAATAGATTTGATCTGAGGAAGCTCAGATGAGACTACGCACCAGCAGAAACAGAAATTCTGAAGGAAAGATAATTCAGTATGACTTCTGGTTGAATTCTCTTCTGAAATGAAATAAAGGCAGCCTTACAGTTGAAAAAATGGGTGTTGTTTTGCATGTTGTCAGAGAAAGAAAGAAGAAAAGAAAGAGGAAGAAGTGTTATCTTTTATTAATCTGGATTGAAAGCTGAATATCTGAAGCCATTTGCCTTGATCTTTTAGAGGAGGACTTTCTATTTTTGTTTTTTGAGGAAAAAGATTTTGTAGAGTCATTTTATGCATCTTAAACATGTCATGTATCAAAAAAGAGGGAAGCAGAAAATAACAATATGTATGGAACATAATATTTGCACAAGTAGGAAATTAATACACGTCATGTGATAGTTAAAAACGTCTATTCCTTGGACTCCCAAGCACTTAAAACTTATATTATGGAGAGTAAATTTAAAATATTATTTCAGTGTCAGTCTCTGTTTTAGAAAGAAAACAGTGGTTTCTAAATCTTTTAAATTGTTTCTGAGGAGTTAATTTGCTCTCTGAAAATCATCTTTCAATTTGTAAAGCTAACTAAGCTGTCTAATAGACAAGTACACCTAAAATATATATAGGGATATTCCTTCTCCTTTCCCTATGCCAAATTAAAGATTGGCTACTGTGTATAAATATTTTTCTTCTGTAGCAATTACTGTTCCAAGAGCTGTCCTGATGCCTGGTAGTCACTTTCCAGAAGATGTTAGCTTAGCCATGCAAAGTTAAGCCCATGTCCCCTTGGCTCTTCTAACTGCTGTATTGCCTGCTATTGACTATAGCAGTAATACATCCCTTGAGCACTGCAGATCCTGTGAAACAAGGTTATCTATGGCTCTGCAGATTCCAACGTGCATTTAAAAATATAATTATTCTAAATGTTATGCCTACTTTGGCTTTTCAAGGGAATATATACATTCACTGGCAACTTAAAAGTTGTATTCATACATCAGAAGCTTAAGAGCATATGTACAGGTGGGGCTGCTCCCCGCGCCTATGGGAGCCTGCAGTGTTCCTGGAGGGAGGCTGTTTCATCCAACTGCCTTTGCCTTTGTAAGTCCAGTGCCAACATCTCAGTACATGTCATGATCTTCTGTCACCAGGGTGTGACGAGGGCGTGTGCTCATTGCTGGTGTGGACTGATAGGTTTTTGATTGGCACGGTGCAGCAGAAACAATCACGCAGAGGCTCAAGATCCAGGATGCTACATTTAAATATCTGTTTGAAAGAGCCAGTAATGACAGATGTTTGAAAAGGAAGGAGCAGATCCTGCTTGCTCTCTTCCTTCAGCTGCTGGTGCTGTTCTGCTTTAACCACAACAGGTCTGTGGAGTCTGTCCCTGTACAGTTACATGGCATTTTCAGGTGGGAGAAGATGTATCAAGCAGCTACACAATCAACTTGGCCTTGCCTACCCACCCCCTGCTGCCTGAGCTGAAAGCTGTAAGCCAGTTATGTTGGATGCGCTGGCATTAAACTCTTCATAGCACAACCTCTGTATTTCCATACATCAGAATAGCATTCTTTGTTTTTCATTGGCAGAAGTGGCAATCATTGTTTCCAATATAAGTTTATCTATTTGGACTTGGATATGTGCAGGATAAGAAAATTTGTGAATTAAAAGCCTAGACTCCATCAATATTCTGGCAAATGGTAAAACTGAGTGCACAGTAAGAAAACTTAAGTGAAAGTTCTGCTGCAGAGACTGGTTGTATAAAAACGTATTAGCACCAATTACAACAGTCTTCCTTTTTGGAAAGGTCTGCCAAAGTCATTGATGAAGATAAAATCCAATCTTTCCTGTGGCTGTGTGCCAAAGATGATATGCTAAAGGGATCATAGAATTTATGCCAAATTCTGTGGGTTTTAGGAATTGCTTGTTAACTGGAGGAGATTTTTGTCTTTGATTTGCATAAATTAACCTTTTTTCTAACAATTCATCTTTTGTTTATGTGTTACTGTTCCTTGTTCATTTGTACTGTCATCGTCATTCTCCCTCCACCCCTCACGCACTAGTCACTTTTCATACCACAGGGAGAAAAAATTTTGCATCAAAAGGGCTGGCACAGCACGTGCTGCAGATAAGAATGGGAGTGCACTCTTGGATCAGATAAAAGATCCGGAACTCAGTAATCCTGACAGTGATGAATAACATGGAGACGTACAAGACTCGTGTCCCGTATACAGAGAACCTTCCTTGATGTAGCCACATACAAGTGATTATAAATCCATTCCTGGGTTTGTGCAGTTTTAACATGTAGCTACTGATAGCTATAACTTTTATTCTGTGGAATATTTAACTATTTTTAAATGTTCATGGTAAACTCAAACACAACAGCATTTCTGGTATCTTTCAGTCAAAGAAGTACTGGGCTGAAAAAAGAAGGCACCAATGTGTTACCTTTTAAATAGGGTGCATTGTATAAGCTTAGTGCTCATTTTCTGAGCACAAGAAAGAACGAGCATAAATTTGAAATTGTGAGGATCATGTTGTTGATACATATGGATGTAACTATTATAAAAGACCTTATTCTAATGCCAGTACCTGATAAGAACAGCAAGAGATGTATGACCAGTGTGGGCTGCTGCCACTGACTCACTGTGTAATGACAGGCAAATTACTTGGTTTTCTGCATCTTGTTCTATTCCTTTATAAATGAGAAATAGTTTCCCTGTAGAACTCTGAGATCATTGGATTAAAGGAGATATTTTTTTGGTACGCCTACTGAGTATATAAATTTGAAGATAGAAAGTGCAGCAAATACCAGGTTCTGTGCAAGTCTTTTACCAGCACAGACACAGTAGGGTGAGTCTTGCTGCTCATTATGGATTGTATTAAGCAATGTTATACATTTGAAGACCTCTTAACGCACAAAAAAATATAGGGGTTTAGGTCAGATTTAGCACTTCAGGGCGTATTCTGTTCAGTTTCTTTTTGTAGTTAAGTACAGCCTCAGTAAAACTTCTCTGGTGTCTGCATTGGTAACTACCAATCCATTGTTTAATACGCCAGACGTTGCACCGCCTTCAGATGAAAGGGTACAGGGAGCCCTTTAGAGTAGTTTACTGTCAATCTCCATCACCTCTGTCATGTTATGTCTTTGGCTGCATTTTATCACTGAATTTTCATAATGTTTTGGGGAACTTGACCTTTTCAGAATTGTCTGCATTAACACTATAGTCTTAATCTTTCCCCTGACACCTCCTGAAACAAAATATAAATTAATGATTCAGACACCACAAAACAAATCACATGCCACTTATTTCTTCCCAATAATTCTTCATTGTCATTGTTTGCTGTATTGTATGCAAGTCCTTTTGTGTTCTGTGGTGAACGGGACCTAAATAATGTAAGAAATTTTAAGGGAGGTCTGTAGTGGATAAATAGGGAAATGATGCAACAGTTTCAGATATACATATATATAAAAGGTGATGTGGATAAACATAAAAAGAAAGGCGTTATTTCAGCACTGACTTATGGAACTTAACAGCTTTGATGTGTGCTTTGTTTTTTTAATAAAGTTGCACATTTATTGTGATAGTCCATAAGTATCTATGGAAATGGTGGGGAATACATGAAATTTCTGGTCTCCACTGCTTCAAGGAAGAATGTGCCGTTGTCTTTTTTTGTGATTGCCCCTCTGTTTTTTCACTGTCATCTTTTTCCATTCCATTTGTCATCATTCTTAATTCCTTTTTAATTTGCTCACTTTCCTAGATTTTTTTCATCACATGAAATGCTTGCTTTAGCTTCATAATTTCTTTAAAAAAAATCCCATTGATGATTTGAGTTATCACCCCATTTTATCTAGTTGTGTTTCCTGCCCCAGATTCAGGAAATCCACAGATGAAAGCTTCAGTTTTGAATTTATCTTCACATTTTCCTCAACTTTTCACTATTTTCCACCGTTTTATTCTTTTCTTGAAATGGCTTTTAACAAAATGGATGAGTGAATGATAATTACTTGGCTGGATGCTAATACCTTTACCCTTTTCCTTGTTTTGACCATGAAGGAAGCCTTCCTCTCTTCTTGGCCACCTGCCGCCCTGCTTGTGCTGCTGTAGTGCTTTTGCCGCTGCACAGTGAGTCATATTGGGGAATTGGTCTGACTGAAGAATAATTTTGCCAAAATTGTGTTGCATCTTATTTCCCCATTCTGGTTTACCATATGGCTGTACAAATGGCTGTGTCAGCAGTAGGGAGAGGATGATGCAAGGCTGGAAGCAAGAGGCCAGACTCAGGAGTGGGTCAAGGATGCTGTGTTAGCTAACACTGCCAGGTTATGTCAAAATAAAAAGAGTTTCTCATAGTGAAGTCTAGTAGTCTGTGACATTGTCACATCCTACTTCTAGAAATTCTGATCTCTGCTGCTTTTCTCCTTAACCTCTCTACCTCTCCCCCTTACTGTTCGATGTATTTTCCAAAGCTTCTTGTTTATCTCTTTCTTAGAATAAGTGATCAATAACAGCATCAATAGAAAGCCTCTCAGTGTGCACAGGAGGTGGAGCCTGTTGCCCTCAGGATAGGTTGAAAACCTCCTATTTGAATCATTTGTGTGGACATCATTAGTTAAACCTGTACTGTCATTTATACATACCCCTAAAACAATTACAGTGAGGTTTAGACTGATAAGCTGTTTAGTTAGATATGTATAAGTTTAAAAAACATTATTTAAATCAGTAGTTGTCCAAATCAGTACAGTATGGTACCTGCCTATTGTGAAATTTGAAGAACTTTAGCTATTTTGGTAGAATCATTGGTAACAAAAAAAAAAAAAAATTAATGCAACCTAACCTGCTTTCATAGTGTCTTTCCAGCAGTGACTGGATATCTTGACAAAAAATATTTCATGTCCCTGAAATCAATCACAAGATGCTCTTGGCAAACAAATGCACTAAATAATCCCTTCCTTTTCCTAAGTCTGCAGAGATGCACTTCATTACTTTGCAGTCAAGTTAGTAACAAGCAGCATTAAAGTGTTTGGTGGTTTTTTCTTGTTTCTATTAAACTGATACTGAAATGGTAAAATCTGAATTTAAGTTACTTGCAAATACGATAATTTTCCTGAACTTAAATTAAAGTGCACAAAAAAAATGAATTCCCCTCTAAATCCAATTCTTCATGCTCCCATGTAAATAGACTTGTTCCAAGCCTGTATGTAATGGTGTGTCTACATGTGTTGAAGTCTCAGAATGTCTCAGGTAATGTAAGAGTATCTTTTTGTTGTTCTTATAAATTAAATGTATATTATGTTTCCTCTATTCCTGTACTTATTCAGAAAAAAAAATAACTGAAAAAGTGGCTTTGTTTAACAAAGTGATGCACACCATGGAGACAATTTCTGCAGCTTGGTGTGTACAACCTTTCAGAAAGGAGTGATATTAGTTAACCTCTGGTCAGTCATATGAGCTATAGTTCATTGTCTTGTTCATGCCTTCTTTCTGGCTATCATAATCCCAGTTATTGACTTTGTAAATTTCCATTTGTTTCTATACAAATGAAACCAATGGTTCTTTCAAAGATTGAGCTATGAAGTAAAACAAGAATCTGAGCTTGATGCACTGAAGCAAACATGAGCTCACTCAGGCTACACATGATAATTCAGTATTGAGTTTTTTCAGTAAATAGGTCTTTTTCCAAAGTTTAATACCAGGAATGGATGCCCTGATGAAAGTGAACCGCCAAATTCCAATGTCTTGAAGTATAATCCTGAATTGGAAATAGAAAGCAAACTCTTTGTGGCACATAAGGTGTAAATAAATATGACGTTTTGTGGGTTCCTCTCTAGATCTTCTCCCAAAATATCCTACAGCCTTATTATGTGTACACTTGGGGATCTGATGCCCGTATCATCAGGCTGGCAGCACTCCTCTGGGAGCTCTTTCCATCACCTTCCTCCTGTTCTCAGTAGTTGTGTAATGTCTTTTTAGCCTGTATCAGTTCTGTATTGCTGGTGCCTGCTGGTAACATGGGTCCTACTGCCTACTCTTTTCCATAAGCCCTTCAACACTGTCCTTTTTTCCCAACTGAGAGGAAGGCATGGTCTTCATTCAGGAGTTGCTCTCAGATTTCTTAGGTAATACTTTCCTGGATCTGCTGCCAGTGGAGACAATGGTTGTGTTCTCTTTACCTTAATGTTACTGACAAATTTTCAGCTATTTGTCTCCTGTTGCCTTGCCTAGATTTCATATACTTTCCATAGATCTTGTGTTTTTATCTGTAAGTGTTCTGAAAACAGGCATTTAAGTAATAGCTCTCTGATCATCTTTAACTCTGATATAGTTACTCTGGAAAACAATTTTTTACTCGCTTAAACTCTCAATCATTTTCAATAGAAAATTGAAAGAAACTTCTTATTGAAGCCAACAAAACAGGAAAACAAGCTAACTACAACAGTGAATTTTAGATAAATGTTCAAACACCTACAATTTTAACACTTTTCTCATCCCTTGTGGTTGAGACTAAAAATTCATCAGTCCATGGAACTGCAAGATGAGATGTAAGAACCAGATTTGTAGTGGTATTAAACTTGCTATGTAATGGTGGCATGGCTACTCCTACTCCAGCTACCAGCATCTTCCCATATCATGTTTCAGAGTAATCTTGCAAAGTGGCTTAAGAGGATATATAGTGGCATAAAGTATTAGTGGCTGGTCGTAGATTTTTTGAGTTATTTTGCCATAGTGACCACCATGTGACAGAGATGTCCAGGTAGTGTAGCCTATATATCTGTTAAAAAACAAAGCCTGCCACAAAGTATGCATAAGCTGTAGGTTTGGGTGTATGTGTTCTTGAGTTACTTATTTTGGATTTCTTGAGAGCTAGATGAGATTTTTCTGCACTTTCATGAGCTCTGTCAGCACTTGTTCAGTCTAGTTGGCACCTTTTCATTTCTCTCTGTTTTTTTCAGCAGATTTTCTTACAGAAAGGCGGATGATCTAAGACTGTGAAGAAATTCTAATTTGTGTTTCTCTTTATATACTTCCAGAGGACAGATGGACACGTCTGTTATTTAATAATGCTTATGTTACATCCTTCATGAGGAATCAGAATAGCTCATAGCAGTCTGCCTGCCTGTCAGTAGCAGACACAAGCTTCTTGCTGATTTTGTGTTAAATAACAGGGATTTCTGCTCTCTGGGCTCTAGCTTTCAGAATTTGAGAGGAGAAAATTCTCAGATGGGCATTGTAGATTCTTCATACTCTTAGCTGCTGAGAAGCTCCCTCAGATATTTTTGGGTGACCTGGTAAATAAGCATGCTGTGCTGGTTCTTGAAGAGTGGGAGCTACTTCCCATAAGGATAATATGGTGGTGGTATTAAGCTCTTTGCCATTGCCTCTCTCTGTGATGTACATCATGCTCATCATTCTTAAGAAGTTGCCAGAGCATCCGACACCAGTTTGTGCATCTGGAAAGGACAAGCCTTGATGCATTTCTCTCCTCTGAATAGTCAGAACTGAAGAACCCTTCAGATACACTTCAGCTTGATACACCCTGCCATCAATTAATGCTGAAGGAGTCATGGTGCATGGCACTGGCCAGCCACTGTTCCATGGGCAGTGCGTATTCCTGGCAGCCTCAGTTCAGTAATTATGTGATCCTTCTGGAGCTGCATCACTTTTTCTTTGGTTTCACAGACTTCAGCTTTGGACCTGCTAAGGCTGACTTCTGAGGAGAGGACCTCTTACAGTGGACAAAGCCAAAACTTGGCAAACCTTTACTAGACTGTAAAGGGGCTCATTCATCTGTTTGTTTTTATTCTCTTTGCAACTTCCTGGAGCTACCAAAACATTTCCAGTCATGGATCACCAGGATCTGCTTCCTATGATCTAGGAAACAAATTGTATGTTGTCACATCTTTCCACAGAAGGTATTAAGAACTTCATGGTACATTATCTTTAGTGTTAGTGTGCTGACAGTTCTGAGACTCTTGAATTCTCTTGTTGTCATCTCATTTCAACAACTGCATGATTGTACCTAGGTGACTACTCCATATGTGTCCATATGGCAACATATGGCAAACTCCATGGCAACAGACACTTGTGTACTTGTTGTGAAGTCAGTATTGCTAATGCTGCTGGTGAGGTGGCTGGAGTTCAGAAGGATCAATTCAATCTGGACTTTGTCAGACAGAGTGTTCTGCATAATCATAATGCATATGTGGTGGCTTCAGATCTCATTTTTTATTCTGTTAAAAAATGTAGTTTCTATGTCTCTTCCCAGGTTTAACCTGTAATGGGAAATGAATACTTTCCTTTTTGTGGGTTGAAGTTTTTTCTTTTTCATAATATGGCAAGCTTGTTCATCTCTGTCTCTGATTCACTGATTGTTTCAGAGAAGACGTAACTGGGAAAACTGAACTTAGAAGCCAGCGGTTTTGGTTTGGCGCTCTGCACTCAGTGAACCTTGCTATTCTTGCTGTCCTGTACATCTTTATTAAGAGGAAGCTTGTTGCTAACTGAGTTTACCAATGCAGTTTTGAAAGTACTGAACTTCCTAAGGTCCTGATTTAAAGTACTTAATGTAGTGAAAGAGCTGAGTCCCCAGAAGAACTGAGTCTGATCTGTGATACTCTGATGAGTCTGTCTTGCTGTTTAGAGAGAAAGTGACTGTGTCTCATTGGTGAGTGTGGTGGCTATTGCTGGTGTGATACTAGTGTCTTCATTTTTGGAAAATACCTCTTCTGAGCATTTCTGGCAGCATGGGGAAGAGCTTTGTGTCCTCAGATAAGCATAGTACCACTGTTCAGAGATACCCTTGCTGCAGACCAACATTGCTGCTGCTTCCACCTGTGGCTCCTGCAGCTGCTTCTAGGGGACCTGGGCTGTGCTGCAGAGCTGCCAGCAGGGAAAAGTGGATGTGATTAGACTTGGAAAATAGCAGAAACCAGTTGCTTGGTTTTCTTTGTTAATGTGCACATTCCATATCCTGCCATATGTCCCTTTTTTGAAGCCTTTTAATTCTGGGATGCTAGAGATGTAAAGAGTTTGGGGAAGCTGAGTTTAATTACAAAAGAGTGCCTGAAGAAGCAGGTGTGAGAAAGCCATTTTGACCTGACTGCAGGGGCACATGAATGACCAGAGTTTTTAAACACAGTGCCCAAGAGGAGCAGTGCAGATGTGCTGACTCAGCTTGTCGCCTTTTGATGCCATCTTCATTTATATGTTGGTAGACTGTTCCTTCTCAGCGCACTTTGTACAATATTTTCACAATAAAGAAAAGTGTTATCTTTTATCATCTGAGTGTCTCTTCACACTTAGAATCTTAGAATTGTTTAGATTGGAAAGATCTCTAAAGATCATCAAGTCCAACAGTTAGATATCTAAGTCCAGCTTGATAGATAAAAAGCTTTCTTCTCCTTTTACATATCAGAAAACTTAGCAACAGGACTTACTCGTGTCACTGTCAACATGTTTGTGCATGTTGAGAATAAACTTGTACTTAATCAGTTTTCCTTTTGGGTCTTCTGTTCTGAAAGTCTTTTTTTTGAAGGAGGTTGTCCCTAAACATTACAAGCTTGATTTAATTTTGTTGGTGAAAATTATAGAAAAATAAAACACAGATTTAAGTCAAAATGTATGTGTGTAAGAGACTGTTAAGGTGAAATAAGTTGACTCTGCAGGTTCTTAATGGATTTTTGTCATGGTTTGGAAATCTTTCTGTACTGCATGTTAAAATGTGTGAAATTTAAAAGCCTTTGAATGATTTTTGGTAGTGCTGCACAGGTGATTAGGTTGCCATCCATCCCTTCCATTCATAACCATGTGGAAAGCATCTCAGGAGAATGCATCAGACATCTGTGCTGTTACTCTGACTGGATGTACCTGGCAGGTCTATATTAACCTTGGGAGCAGACTTGGGCATGGTTCTTGTCTCTAGGCTATAGTTTTTCTTATTGTCTTCAGGCAGAACCCGTTTGATTTTCTGTGCATTTTGGGGACATTCTTGTGATTTCTCTTGCTGTTCCATCTTCTGTACCCACCCCAAAGGAGGAGGGCATCGAGTAAACCAGAGGAAAGTTGAAATGTCATTAGAGAAATGGACAAAATGTAGGGCAGGATTTGAGTGATGAAGGAAACAGAACAGTTAGCATGGGGACTGTTAGAGCCTTGAGAAGGAAAGAACATACATGGAAGAGATTTGGAGTATTTGCAGGAAGTGAATGGTACAGAACTGATGGTTTAAGTTTATTATTACCTCTGTAGTTTCAGCATGGCTACCTCATCAACCTGTGAATCAGTAAACATCAGCCTGTGAATCTGATCCACGTCTGTACCTGCCTTTCCAGTGAAAACAACAGGAGCAAGAGCCAGGCTATTTTAAGATTACTTAATTAATATATTATTTAAATTGCCTACTAATGCCTAATGACTTTTAAAGGACCCCATTGAAATGTCCAAAAATATAAGCTTAAAAGTTTAATGTTTTAAGAGTGTGCTATCTCCACTGTCCATTGTTATCTGTTATTTCTGTCAGAAATCACAACATACATGCAAAGACAAAAAAATCTTGCTTTTCGTGTCAAATATTTATAGAAGAATGATTCTCCCAAGGGGCACCATGTGTTGTTATCAAACAAGAAAGTATATTGGAATTTTTTTTTTTTTTTTGTATTATCAACTTAGTGGGCTGTTTTTTGACCATTATGGTATTCATAAAAATAACTCAAATACTAATTATTGTAACTTGTTTTCATTTCTGTGTTGATATCTTTGAGCTTTTTATTGTGACTTAGTGAACTCTGAATGTAAGCAAGAATTGTAGTGGGAAATTTTAGAACTGCACTTTCCTTTATATAAAACACAAATGTCTTGAGAAAGCTCTTTTAGAGCTTTTGGAAAACTAAGCCAGAATTTTCTCAGAACTTGGTTCATTCATTATTTTTGAGGTTTGCTTACTGAATTGTTCTTGCAGGTAAGATTTCTCATTTTTTCAAGATAGCACTAGCGGTGAATAATCACACCTGAGCTAGTGGTGACATTTCTTCTAAGGACTGCTGGTAATTTGGGGCTGGCCCAGGCTGACCCCAGGCTGAATTCAAGATGTTCCTTCCTTTGACCATCAACAGCCTCTGCACATGGCATTATTCAGAGGGCAACACTGGACAGATAGTCATTTGTGCTCTGTACTTTGAGAGGTGGAGGCTTTTTTTTCCTTTTTCTCCCACAGTAGCTTCTGTTCCCTTTTAGAAAAGAGAAATGAATCTGTCCCAGAATGTTGACTGCTTGGCAGTTGAGCAGAAAAAAAGTGTTTAATGGTGGATTTAAAGGAAAGGTATTTAAGGAAGTGGTGATTGTACTTGCTGGCAGCTTCCCTTCCACTGCTTTTATAGACAACGGCTAAAAATCTTTATTCTCACCTTTACCAAAAGGATAAGAGACTGGGAAACTTGGATACGTTCTGCAAATCTTCTTCTCTGTAGGGACACTTACATTTATAATTTCTGTAAAGACATTTGAAGTTTTTTGGCCCTACAGGCTTGGAGGAATTTCAGAGTTCCTTTTTCAGAAATTTGTGTCTCCACAAGGCAGTTCACACTGCAAGTATGGGTCATAGAGATCCTTGAGAACTGAAGTGTTGGGCAGAAACTTGTCTACTGATGTAAGTCCACTGCTGTGTTTGGCTTGAGCCATAATTACACCTGAGGACGTAGTTGTGTCCTAGATTTATGGACTGCAGCACAGTTTCTGTGCTTAGTTCTGACAAAGGAGTTGTTGCTGACTTTCATAGTGGTTTAACATCAGCATGTCTGCATAAAGCTTGTATGAATTACCAGGTGTGGAAGGTCTACTATCATCAAAGTACATTGACTAATGTAACAGAGATGCTTCTCAAGTCACTTTGGAGTCAGGATGTTGCCCTTGTATAAAAATAACAAATACGGGACCAGAGTGAGTTTTGCACTGTCAGTTTTTTATGCTGTCATTGCCAACAGTAGATTGGCTACTTGAAGTGTGTGTTCCTTGCATGCTTTTGGAAATCGTGAGATGTTTGTTTTTTCTTGCAGATTTACATTACCTTTTTATTGACTCTGAAATTCCTTTCTGGTATTTATATTGTGCCAACTTCACTGCAGATAGGCTCACTAAGCCTTGCCTTGGGTCTCTGCTGTCAGGTGTTCATAGGCTACACATGCTTCCAGTGTTTGTTATGAATTTGAAAGAGAGACATGCGACATAATCACACATTATTATGTACTTTTTCAATAGAATGAAAGGAGAACTAAGAGCACTGAAGGAATTGGTTCAAATCTGACGTTCAAACCTGCTGCCTTGCATAGCCCCTGGCTCAGCAGGGGTGGGGCTGGGAGTTGAGCGCTTGCCTGGGGCAGCAGAGAGCTCACTGCAGGGAAAATGGGAGAGCCCTGCAAACTTCTGGTTTCTAACAGCCTGGGGACTCTAACTGCTTCTGTTCTCTTACAATAATCTCTCTTACCTGCAATATAGTGGAAGAGACTATCCAAATGGAGTTTTTGCTAAGCATTTTGTAAAGCTGCTGCGTGTTGAAAGGTGAAGTAGTTTGCATACCAGGCTTCTAAATCAAGTCTGCAGCTTTAGTCCTTTGATTTCAAAGAGAAAAAGAGTGCTGTGTCCTTAGTTTTATTATAGTGGAAAAAGATTGTTGAAGACTAGAACATGGCAATCTCTTTTGTATACAGTTGAACAGTAAAGCTCATTTTTAGCAGTAATTTTCTGTGCAAGTACTATGATTCTCTGGCATAGAAAGCTAAATTAATCACTGGATTAAGACTTCTTCTGAGAGCAACTATTGTGGTTAGATTGTTTTATTATGAAGAAATAGATGTCAGTTATAGGCAATACAGTATAAAAGTTCATTTGTGTTGCACCTACTCAGAGTTTAGTGACTAGATATATAATCTTCCCTCACAGCGTGATTTTCTTAGGATTAGGCTTTATTGAGAAGAAGAAAAAAAATTGTTCTGGTCTTTCATACTACAAGTTGGAGAAAATTTGCAGTGGTTACGTGGACTTCTGTATTGGGCTGTGGTTACAATGAAGTTGGCATTTAGAGTTGTGCTAGGAGAAAAAACCAAAACCTGAACTTGTCCCCAGCCTCTTGGCTGAGACATAACTGTGTGCTCTCAGCTGCAGCACAGTGAAAAGGCTCAAGGTGAGGATTTGAACCATACTGCAGTTTTAGTGACAGAAAACATAATTTTACAGGGTCCTTCCAGACCTCTGGTTGTCTTACAGGGAAGAATAAGAGGTAATCTGATTACTGTCACAGAATCATCAGTGCCAATGGGCCCTTCCCACACTGCTTTGTGGCAGAAGGTGCGTGCTTGTGTCCTAGCAGAGAATCAGTTTGGCCAGGTGAAAGTTCTTGGGAGCAGCAGAGAATTAGGTAAATGCAATTGAAGGCCCTGTGACATGCAGGTGATTAAAATGCATTCAAGGTTTTGTTCTTGCTTAGAGGTGCTAAATGCATGAGAGAAAGCATAAATAGCAGTGTGATTAAATAGTAGCATGACATGAAGCCTATAAATAGCCTTTTATAATTTTGTAGTACTTTATCCTTTTAATAGCCTTTTGCTCTTCAGCACACACAAACTCTGCATGTGTGGGTTCAATTGCCCTTCTTGGTAATGTTTTATTCCACTGGAGTTGTGATGTTTCTTTTATTGCTTTGTTTTTAGTTGAATAACTGGTTTGTGCCATGGTTATGGGCCTGTTTTTTCAGCGGATGTGAAACTTGATACTGAACTGAGCCAATATGATAAACAAGCATTAAAGCCTCTGTGTCTTCCTGAACACATTAGAGGAGATGGTAGAAGTTGTTTTCCTTCTAAAAGTAAACTCAGTAAATAATAGAATAATTCAATTAAAATAATCTCAGACCAACCAAATTGAAAGTTTCTTGCTGGTTCTGAATGGCAGCTGATTGTAGAAGTTTCCAGCTCCAAGCAATATGGTCAGGTAATTTTTCTCAGTTGGTATTTTATTAAATACAAATATACTAGATGGCTTTTTCTTTATAGAAAATGCATACTCTGTACCTGGGAAGTGATTTGCTAATATGTTAGTAAAAGAAATTTAACTTCTAATAAAAGGTTTGAGGTTGAATTCATAAGATGTATGATACAGAAATACAGTTTGTCAGTGAATTTTAGTTTCACTTGGGTATCATGATGTCTTCATTCTGGAGCTGTAGTGCATTATAAACTCTGTGTTTTTAGCTCTTCTGCCTTTTCCAATTGTATACCTTCAACTTTGTGCCTTTACTTTTTGGATTAAGGAATGTAGGGATTTCTGCTCCCCACCTCCCCCCACAGTATATTCATAGTTATCTGTGACAGTGTTATGTTGCTTTTCACACCATTAATAGTGTCTGCTATTTTTGTTAAGTTAAATTTGTGGAAACTGTCAAGTATTACTGTGTAATTCTGTAAAGAACAAAAGCTAAAAGGAAGAAAACAGTCATATTCAGAAACGAAAAAAAAAAAAAAGCAACTTTAAGGGTTCTTTCCTAAGTTTGGTTTGATGAACCCTGGTAAGAATTATAAACTTTTATGTAATTTTGGATCTTGTCTTTCTACTTGCATTGTGTATTCTTCCCATGTTTTTTTTTTACAAATGCTTCTGTAAATTTGTCAGTTTATTTTCTAGAGAAGGAAATGCATCCCAAAAGAAAAAGTATTTTTAGATACTCTTAGAAATGTGCATGAAGATCATTTATCTTCTTACTTATGTCCTGACTTGAGTGTAGTTTAACAATTTTCATAACTCTGAATGCATGAAGATGAGTGCAGGGCCTTCACTCTGGCCTTAACATTTACGTGTGTCATAAACCCTGAAAGGGGGTGACTGTTGAGGTCAGTATGCCACAATTTTGATTTGGCTCAGAGTTCCACTTTGTAAGAAGTACAGATACAATTGTTACAAAGTGGGTTTGTACAATTGACAAATCTGGGGAGTATAGACATCTTTAAGATACTTTGCTAAAGAAACTAAACCCACAAAACTGATTTTATATTTCCTGTTTAAAATTCCATTGCATGTGAATGATTATAAGATTTGATTGCTTGAACATGCGTGATATTTTCATTGTCAGATTCATTCAGATAATTTTAAATTTCTAATCTTGAATTAGCTTGAATATGGAAATTGTTTCCTGTTAAGAAAATCTTTGAGAGGAGGCAGAAGTCAGAACAATTCTTAACTTAAGCTGAGGTGAAATTATGAAATATAGTAAATAAATAAAAGGAGGCCTTAAAATTTGGGATGATGTAAAATAGGATGGTTCTTTTGCAACTGGGCAGGTTCACCAGCAAAACTGATCTTGCGTCATGTAGGGACCTCCTTGTTTCAGTTCTCTGGTGTGCTTTGGGGTCTCTGGAGTGCTCATCCCATGACCAACCAAAATGTGACCTGCTGCCTTTCACAGCCCACGGCCACAGCGCTGTGGAGAGGCCGAGAGCCCAGCGTGCAAGGCAGGGTGGCTGAAAGCCAGGGCCATGGATGGAGTGAGGTCATTTTTCTGGGCAGCAGTGCCAGAAGACATCCCTTGGTTTGTTTTCTGCTGGAGGAAGAAGCGGAGTTGACAAGCGTTTTCCAGGCAGGTAGCCAGATAGGCATTATTTCAATGTTTCCCGTGGAAAATCGGTGGGGTTTGGCAAAATTGAAGTTTTCCACGTGAAAATTTCTATTTTATGGAAATGGTGTTTCTGATTAAAAAGTAATTTTGATGGAAAGTGTCCAGTTGGTTACACTGAGCCATAGAATTAGCATCTGCTGTGTTTAAATCTATTGAAGATAATTTGGCTTAGGTTTAGCAACTCTGAACAAAATATACACAGACAACTTTTCCTCCCCCTGTCTAATAACTCAGTTTTAGTGCCAGCCAAAATTCAACTTGAAGTTGGCTATGAGTAGTATAAAAGCTTTTTCTGAATGTTGCAAGTTTGTTTTCGGTTCAGACTCTCTTCAAAGGCTTCACACTACACAGGTGCCATGGCTGGAACTACAGCTGCCAGTTCCACTGGCTGCTCTGGATGTGCGGGTCCTTCAGCGTGCAGCAGTATTGATCTGTGGGTGCTCAAGTGGCTAATGGCAAGACCACAAGATTTTCTCCATCATGTGTTTTCTGTCAGTGTTGTTTTCAGATAATTGTAGTTGAGGCTTGTACAATATATAGGATGTGGGACTTGTGTTCATTTACAGTCACACCAAATTAGAATGTGTAACTTTGCATCATTTGGTGTTTTACCTGTTTTTCTGCTTTATTGTATACAACTGTTGAGGACCATCAGTTGTTATTTGCATGTAACTTTTCTCTGTTTGATTTCTTAAATTGTGTTTAAAAAACCGTCTTATTTGTTGATGGAAAAGCTGAAATCAAAACCTAATTTTCACTTGCTGCATTTCCTCAATTCAGCCTGTATAGTCAGGCTGTTGCTCAAGTTTAGAGCTGTTAATAATTAGTGTCATGAAAGGACTGTACTTGGTTATTCTAGCTACAGGCAGTTGTGCATTGTTATTAAAAGCTGAAAAATCTAAAAGACTCCTTTTATATATTGAGGAGCTTTTGTTTTCTCCTAGGTCTGTGGAGAACTGTAAAGTCTTTTCTTTAATAGGTGAAGAAATTTTTTAAAGAAATCATATTGCAAAGGGGAATCAAATTTAATTATGCTTTGAAACCTTTGAGGAAAACTGTAGGAAGAAATTTGGGTTTGGGGGGTTTTGCGGTGGGGGTGTATATTCTCCCCCCCTTAAGCAGGATATTAAACACTAAGTTGTTATCACCTGGTGCTTCTGTACTTTGTCTGAACTTGCTCTGATTTCAGCCCTTTTTTCCTTTGATAGGTAATATTTAGGCTTCCTGATCTTAGAGTTGTATCAGAGACAGATTTCCCTTTAATGAAAGATCTACTTAAATCTATTTAACCTAGTTTAAGAACACATTTTAAAAAGTACTGGGGATTTATTTTGAGAAGTCTCTATCAAGATATTTTAGTAATGTTTCGTTATAGTCTTCATTTACTACATCTTATTATAGCTTTGAGTCATAAAAGCAAGAATAAGAGATCCAGCTCCAGGAATGGGAAGAGATAGATGCAGTAATCATCTGTGTGAAGGTCATGGATTACCTTTTTAATGCTATTTTCAAACAACGGCAGGTTATGGATAGAATCAAGTTTAAAATAATGGAGGTGGAACTCACTTGGAACACTTTTCTCTTTATTCCTAGTAATCTTTACACATGATAAACATCTCCAAATACCATGAACTGACAGCTGCATACTAGGAAACAAGGAGGTTTTATGTCTTATAAATGCATTTGCATATTTGTTTAATTTATAACATTTTTAAATATAGAAGGATAGTTGAAATCACCATTTAGTGATATTTAAACAGTGCTTCTCTTCCTGTTCTGTTTTTCCTGGCAGACATATTCTTTACTGACTGCTTCAGCTGTCTGCCCTTCTGCAGGGATTGGTTGGCTTTTTTAAAAATAAAGTTAGGTTTAATCTTTTTCCCTGCTAGCTTTGCCATTTCCATCCTCAGTGGCTCATCAGGAGTGTGGCTGCTGCTGCCACAGTGCCTATGTGTGTTTGCTGCCTGGCCACAGCTGTGCCCCTGGGGCCTCTTCCCTCTTACTGCCTCACAAGCTGGCACTGCTCTAGCTGGTGCTTGCCATCAACTTGTGTTTTCATATAACAGGCCTTACATGATATCAGTATTGTTACATGAAGACATTTCTAGCCTCAGCTGCCTTCTCTCCATTTCTTCACACCAAGGTATGGATTCCCTAAACCATTCTGTAAGGCAGTCACATTGTGATCAGGTGATTCCTGAAGATAAGCTATAGTCCATTGCTTAATAGGGGGATAGGTGTGCTCTTTTTTCTGGTCCTTAAGGTGTGTATGACTGTGTTATATATTATAGAGAAATTTTCTACAGTTTTGCTCAAAGTAATCTCTGAAACCTCATGTGAGGCTCTTCACACATCTTGTTCAAATGTATGTGTGACTTGTTCCGTACAACCTCCCTAACCCCTGAATAGCACCTAGAAATGAAAAATCTCCAGGTCAGAAGCAAAACACCTGCACAAATTCATATGATGTTTCTACTCTGCTTGTGTCTTCAGTGTGTCACCTGCAGGACAGACGGGTTTGTGTTGGTTGTGAATAACCATAGCTTTGCCTAAAGGCATGTGCACTCTGGACATTTTCCTTGCATCATGTGAAAGTGATGGAAAGGTCTTGTCTCTTCTGCAGTATTGTTATCATCAGGCCAGTGAGTACTGAGCCATGAGCTGGCAGGAGGAGCTGGAAGGAGGCTTTCTGTTGTGTTTGCATTTGTTCACACTCTGACCTGTAAGACTGATGCAGTGAAAAGCTGCAGACTTTTAGTCTGTTGGTGGAGTTTCTTCAGCCTCTCCAACAAGCTGAAGCTGTAATGCGGTTTGGACAGGTGTTCACGAAGACTAAATTTGAAGCTTAAAAATGGGTTTAAAAGGAACCATATTGAGCTATTTGGAATTTATAAGTCTATTTGCCTTTTATTTTCTGATTCTTTTTTCCTTGAGAAAGAAATTTTAATATCTTCTTAGACTGTTATCTCATTTAGAGTCCTGGATAGTGAAGATGGAAAGGTTATTGTCTGCATGTGAAACATGACTGAGGACAGAAAGGGTTTAGATTCTAAATAATTGTCAGTGTTGATGGCATGGTTTCTAAGAACTCTTTTATTTATTAATATTGCTCCTAAACTGCCAGTAGGTGTTGTAATCTCAAACTAATGAATTTTATCTTGCTGTTATATGTTTCCTGAAATGTTGCATACAGGACTGAAGCAAAGCAGATACCAGTCTTCCTGTACTGTCCCACTTCCAACTCAAAACAGAGAAAGGGATCAGCTGAATTTGAGAGGCTTTTTTGTGAGTGTGGTGCATGCAGCTGAAGCATAATGAATATTGACATTTAATTAGATAGAAGTGTCATTTATAATAGGCTTCTCTGTTAGCTGGGCCCTTCTTAGGGGCAGGGAGGAGCAAGGCAGGGAATTGTCAAATTGTCCAAATAGTTTATTTTTCAGAGAAAAATAGCAGTAGCGTGCTACAGTACTATCTCACTAATTTACTGTGTTCTGGTGTACAGCCTCCAGCTGTCTCTAACAGATCCTATGTAGAGTGATTGAGCACTCATTAATTATTATTTTTATGTTAGAAAGTATGAAAATCTGGGAGTGACAGAGCAAGGTGTTTAACCTTTGTCTCTATCAGTAATTATGTGATTATAACAGTGAAAATCTTGCTTGGTATCACACAGCAGTTGTTCAAATTTTAAATTCCTTTTCAGAGAAGTAGATAAGAAGCAGTATTCAAGGAGGTCTTAGTTTAAAAAAAAATCCTCAAATAATTTTTTAACTGAAAATGCTTCTTAATTTAGGCATCAAGACTGCACTGAAATTCACAGCCAACCCCATGAAACCCTCATGTTCATGGGATGCATTAACAATCTTAGAAATTCATCTGAGTAAGTGGCTAAAATATTAAATTAGTTCTCTGCTACTGGTTCATGTGTAGGAGAAGCTGATGGTGAAGGAGAGTGGCTAAATTCAACTTCTTTTCTCTCAACTGTTGAACTTTTGGCCCAAAATTTTTAGAAACTGTCATATATATGTTAAAAACTAATGCTTTTTTTGTTAGATTTGGCTCTTCTTATGATTGAGGATGTGGAAAAGGAGGATGTAAGAGCAGGTTATTCATTGAAATGCAGGTGAGATAATGGATGTTTTGAGGAGAACATATGTTTCTCTTCGTGACTTTCAGAAGTGAAGTAGGATTTTCCTTTGTTGTTCCGTACTTCTGGCGTCCATGAGGGGTTTGCTCAAGCAGCTCAGTGTCTGCAGATAGTAGAGATCTTGGAGGAATGTATAGAAGCAGCTGCAGATCAGCTAAACTTGTTACTGTTTTTGCAGGCTCTAAGGGAGGATGCAGGAATCCCTGACCCAGGAGCAGGAGAGTTTGGAGTTTGGGAGCTGCCAGCCCCATGCAGGTACCAGGCTAAAGAGCACAGTCTGGTTACCCACCACTGGATAGAAGTTGTGAAGGTTTTGGGAACTTCAGCTTCCTAGCTTCCAAAGCCAGTATCTCCTTGTATCCAGTGCTCTCTTTCCAGGACTGTCTGGGAATGTAGTAGCACTGAAGAACCAGTGGCTGTAGTTACATTGAACAGTCACAGTAGCTGTCCCAGCTGGTCAACAGTAAAGATATGATATCCCTCTTTTTCAATGAAGTTTTAGGAAAAGTTTAATAAGTGGTGGCCATATGATAACTTTTCAGGAGTATATTGTCTTCCTTGAATAGAATGAATGTGCTCAATTTGTATACAACTGATATTAAATAAACTTAGAAATAAAACAAAAGAGTTTGATAGAGTCTAGTCAGGCTGTTGCCTGGCTAGAAGTCTTGCTGGAAGCCTTGCACCTGGTGACTGCAAAGTGAAATAAGTCAGTGTTTAAAATATCAACTTTAGTGAATGCTAGATACTTTCCATTATTTGGTCATCATAAAGCAGGAAGGAATCACAGAATCATAGAATATCCTGAGTTGGGAGGGACCCACAAAGATCATCGAGTCCAACTCTCGTTGGAACAATTTCAGGATTGTAGTGCATGGGTCGATTCACTTAAATGGAAATGCATTTCTGCTCTGCTTTTATTTATAAGCAATGTCCTGAAGCTGTGTACTGCATCAGAATTGCTGAAAGCTTTCAGAACAAATTTTTGAAACACAAAAAATTTGAATCTTTTCTTTGGACTTAATGTGGAATTGCCTCAGAAAACTGCATGACCAGCTAATGTTTAGCCTTTTCCAACTAGTTTGGATTAAAACATTTAATGTAGTGTCACTAATGTGTTTTCAATAAACCTCTATGAAGATGAGCTCTAGGTGTACCTCAGTGTTTGTCTGAATTGCAATATGTTGTATTACTCTGTTTAAACCTTCATAATTGTCTTAGTACTTTTAAAAGGGTTTTCTTTTTTTTTTTTTTTGTTATATATATATATATCATTAAGTTGTCTGGATAATTTTAGTAACAATGGGGTCTGCATTTTACTTAATATATTCAAGCTGCATCATGTTGTAAGGACGTGGATCTTCTCTGAGTCTGACCTACTTTCCTACTTCTTGTAGGAAATTCATGTACTGTGTTGGACCCAAATGAGCAGGTGGGCCACAGTGCAGATCCATGCCTTCTGGGTTGCTAAAACATGAGCTCCTAAACAAATGGAAATCTGACAATGCGTGAGCTTCTTTAGCTGCTTTAGATGAGCCATGAAAAATGAAATTTCTCATGTCCTTGCATGCACATGTGCATACAGTAATGTGTTAAAGTGGTTGTTTCTCTGCACATTACATCAAGAGTTCTTTTAACGAAAGTTCGCAACAAGTCAGCAAATTGGCTGCACCCTTGGATAAATTAAATTTCAGTTAATTACCTGCTTAACCAACTGCTTATTTATTAAGCTGCTTGAAATCAGTTAGTTTATTGTAAGCCCAAGCAAATTGTCATTATACTGTATACGTTTACATAAAAGAATAAAGGATGCCGAAAATTCACTTGTGAAGCTTCTGTATGCTCTTTGGTGCCCTAACCAAGCCAGTATTGCAGGAATGTTCTGCCCTTTGATAGGGAACACTCCCTGGAATTGCTTCACCACTTGAAACCTGAGCTCAGGCAGGAAATGTGCAACTTACTCCCTCCACAGACCTGAGAGGTAAGTGGAGTTACTTTGCACGAATTCTGTCCTTCTCCAGTTGCTACAGCAGCATGTTCTTTAGATTGTTAATTCACATAAGTATTACATGCTTACCAGAAGACACTGAAAAATTATAAGCAGAAAACCTTCATCATATGCAAAGATTAAGTTCAGTTTAAATAATCCACTTGCATGTATAAAAGTATTTTAGCATTGAGTGGCCATGGCACTGCCCACGACATGGATATGCACACACAGTAGTACCTTGCTTAAGTTAACCTGCTGTTTAAGCCAGTTGTTCTCAAACTGATTTTTTGGTTAAGTCACAGCTTTTGTTTTTGCTCCTATTTCTTTTGGGGATGCAGATTTTACTTTGGAGCTTAAAGCAGTCCTCTGTTCCATACTAACAGTAGCTATAATATTTTTATTGCAGAAGTATGCAATGAGTGTAGCTGAATTTCTATCAGATTTTCTCATTTTATATATCAATATTTATTAGGAAATCAGCTGTAATTTGTAACCTTATAAGCAAGAGCTAGCCATCTCACTCTTAGTAAGTTTTCAAAATATATAGCAAGAATGGCAATATGTGTTTGGGAGACATAATACTATCTGTGTTCTTGGTGTATGTATTTCTGAAAGAAAGAAGTTGCAAAGGTGATATGGGTACAGTTTGGGGTCAATTATATTGTAAAACAAGTGTGTCAGTAAAACCAGTAATTGCAGGGTCTATCTGTGCTTAACAACTGTGTCCTTTTTGTTAAGTGTACATGTACTGATAGAGGTTTAAATATGGGTTGTGTGCACATGATTGGCCACAAAGCAGTTACATGTAATAACCCTGGCAGATCTTAGAAGGAGGTGGATTTTTGAGAGTGCATGTGATGGTGAAGGTGTTTTAACATATTCCCTACACTCTCTCATAGTTTCTTTGCTGACATACAGAGAAAGAGTAACTTGGAATGTGGCTTGCAGAAGATAGTCTTTTGTCACCTTCCTCTCTATTACTTTCATGGCTGTTTTATTTCCATTTTGTAGATACATTTCAGGATTTGAGTCATTATACTTGTAAAACTGTGTTCTGTAGTTGCAAAAACCTCTTTAGTTTCATGCAAGAAACTTGTCTGCTATGAGATGGTGATTCCAACTACTGTGTATTTTATATGGGACATAGAATATAATGTTTCATTGCATAATCTGAAAGTACAAAACATAGTTTCTTAAGTCCCTGAAGAAAACATGGATGACTGATGCCCAGCACAGTGGGACTATGAGCTTCACACCAGGAAGATGCTAAACTCCAGACTGTGGAACAGCATGAGAAGTGTGTGTGCCCTATTTGTTTGTTTCTTCCTTAAAGAGAGTGGAGAAGGCGTTGCCCTTCCAGTTTGCAAGCTACATGAACTATTCTTCTGGCCCAATATAGCTGCTCCAGTTTCCATAGCAAACTCATAATACAGTGCCTCTTTCTTAAATTTGATAGTTTCATTTGTGTACATTGAGAAAAATCCAGTCATTGTCTGTAAATATGCAATGTTTTTTGTTTAGCTGGAGCAAAGATGATCTGTGTTACAGAAAGAACCTTGATAGGTCTGCAGGTTGGGTCTATTGAAGGGACAGAGTGAATAGTTTCATGATGATAAAGGATTTTGAGAGTCACTAAGGGATGATTTTCTCTTTGCTCACTCTTATGGATTTGTTGGTGTGTCTGAAACCCAGTTTTCTGTCTTGTTTAAGGCAGTGATGAGGAAGGAAAAAATATTGCTGGTCTTGTCTTGATCAGCAAATAAAACAAAAATAGAGGAAAGAACAGGAGAAAATGTGGGACTTGGCTTTTTCTTCTCTTAAAACATGATGGTTTCTAGCTTTTAACAAGTCTCTTTTTTTTTTCCCTCTGCTGCAAAATTGTGTATTGTTGAATTAGACTCTCCTAGCTCACTGCCAAATGGATTTGTGAGGACTGCAGTACTTATTTGAAAGCTGAACAGTCCTTTGTGCTCTAGTGTTTGTATTTGTGGAAAAACACTCTGAAGATTATACTTACTGTTTCTTGATTCATTTGTTACTTTTTAAAATCCTTTTATATTATACATGTCAAGTGGTTGTTTCTGTGGTACGGAGAAACTGGTTTTAATCAAATTGTGTGCTTTTCTGAAACTTTCTTATTTTCAGCTCAGCAAATACCATCCTAAAATTTCGGCTGTAGTTACCAGTTGTGTAGCTGCTCTGATAATGCCAACCTTTATGCCATTATGATTAGTAAGGCTTTTAGATTGTCTGTGTGGCAAAACACTGTTTGTGAAATGTTACGTGGTTGGCTCACATCACTGGTATGGAGGTTCAATTCCTCTTTGGTGTTTAGAGGCTTTCTCCTGCTTTTTTGTTTTTGAGATCTATAGAAGGTATTGCAGAAGCAGTCTCTCCATGAGGAGTTGTCAGACAGACTTTGTTTTTAGGCTTTACTTGAGACTTTTAATGTTTGCGACACAATTTTTCCTAAATTTGTCATTAAGACATAGTCATAAATTTAGCAGCTGGTGGCTTTATCTGGTGTCTGTATAATTCAGTTTGTCATGTTGGTTTAGCAAAACAAAAATAAACTTGCTGTAGTTCTACATCAATACAGCATTTCAGTTCTGAAGCCAGTGACTGAGTAGCCAAAATAAAAAAGCTGTCTGGTGAGGAAGCAAGTACTTGTTAATCTGAAAATGTTGGGTAGGTCAAAACAAGCATTTTGCAAGGATGGATGATCATCAAGCAGGGCTTTTTTTTTATGTCTCAGGTGTGTGGTCATACTTAAAGTGCTGAAGATGTGATCTAGAAAAGCAAAATACCTCAGGGATTTTTAGGGCAGTTGCTCAGGAGGTTGTCTGCAAGAAAGATGATTGAACCACAAAGTCTCAGCTTGGTTCTTGGTCTTCCACTTTCACATGACAGCCTATGTATCTAAGTTACCAGCTATTTAGGAGGGCTTGATCTTTTGTTTCTTAACCCTCCCTCTTCATTTATGTATATTGGACTTTAGATACCTCTTATGATCCGTGCAAGCTCTCTAATCACTGCTGGAATGTTTGCTGTCCTCTGCTAAATTCTCCTTTTTTTTTTTTTTTTTAATCATCATATGCTCCTGTTCCCTCCTCAAATGTAAAGCTAATCTGTAGATGTCATTAAAGGCTTCACAATCTTATGCAAGATAAGGAAAATCAGTCATTTTATATTTGGTTTTGAATATACCTGTGTTCTTTTGCTACTCTTAGGGTATTTTAATTTTATGTCTCAATATATTCTCTACTTAAGTTATGAAACTTTCTGTTTGCTTACGCCCTTGTCAAAGGATGTAGAAATAGTTTGCTGAGTGTGTAATTAAATGAATCACAGGTCCTGATCCTGTGAGACACTTAAGAAAGTAGCTGGTATCAGTGGATAGAGCTGATAGCTTCAGGTGGGCACATAAGGACTTTGCTGGGCTGGGGGTGGATGATAATCACCAGAATCTTAGATTTGAAAAGTGAAAGTCAATTCTTGCATTTTATTTATCAGCTCTCAGCACAGGGTGTACACTTGTGATGGTCATGGTTGCTTGCTGAGAGGATGACAATTGTTTGTGCTCCCAAACTAAATGTGTAAATCCAATCAAATTGACATAGACAAAAGATTCAGTAGTTTGACAAACATTAAACTATTCATGTTGTAATTTAAAAAACGGGGAGGAAAGAAACAACATTAATGTTTTTGTTACCACTGTGCATTCTCATGTTTTATGATTTTACAGTGAATGCACAGGCCTTGCAGAATAATGCATCAAAGTCTTGTGTGTTTGCTGTTTTCTTTTTCTCCATAAAGCTTTTTATGTAAGCATTTTTGCTGTTTTGCACTGAAATTAGTTACTTAATTGCATCTAATATCAGGAAGCTGGTAGCCATGATGCGTAGCAATTACAATGCTTTTTGAATTGAAAGTATTGTTGTGACTCTTTAAAAACAAACAAAAAACCTAACGAGAAAACAGCAAACACACAAAACAACCTTAAAATAGGGAGGGTGTGGACAATGGGCAGAAAGTAAAGGACTGAGTATTTTGGTATAAGGTTGTGTTGCAACATGTAAGACATTACTTTCTATTGGCTACTGTGAATTTAGCATTCATTTTTCGTTTTTCTGTAATAGAGTTTTTAAATAATGGACTTGCTGTGTTTTCACCGTTCTTTAAAGTGAGACATTCTTGCATTTGCCTTTTTTGGCACTTTTTAAATTTTCTGTTTGTTTTGCCTGCAGACCCTGTGTGGACAGTAATGACCGCACGTTTCCGATTGCCTGCTGGCAGAACCTACAATGTACGAGCATCTGAGCTGGCACGAGACAGGCAGCATACGGAGGTGGTCTGCAACATTCTTCTCCTGGATAACACTGTACAAGCTTTCAGAGTTAATGTAAGTAATGGTCTGATTGCAAATCAATAATTAGCTTATTGCAGATCAATATCCTGAGCTTGCTTTCCTTTTCTGTGTTTGTGTGGCTGGAGTTTGACTTTGGAACAGTGTTAAGCAGAGAATAAAAGGGGAAGTTGTGTTCAGGCAGGCATGCTTGTACATGTGCACAGTGTTACTGGGAACTTAGTCATTCTGGCATCCTCTGTCATACTAACACATCTTCATTTCAAAATCCAATGTACGAAGCATAATTTATTTCTAGTAATTCTCTTCATGGATTTAAGTTGTCCCCTGTAAATGGAGGACAGTTTTGCCATTGAATTGAATGGAGCTTTTGTTCTGCTGCATTCTGGTTTTTGTATTTTGAGCACAAGTAAGGTGGAGTGAGAACTCTTCCCCATAGCTATGTAGCTGACTGTGTTCAGTCACCTGTATGGTTATACTTGGTCACAGCTGCCATCTTAGAGTATCTCCCTGCTCTTTGCTTTCCTCAGATAATATTCTTGTTCTGTGATTTCCCTCACTTAAGCTCACCACCTTCTACTACACTGATGAGAATGACAGGAAGGAAAATGGAAAGCTGGTTGCTGAATACTGAGAACTGTTAATGGAAAAAATCAACAATTTTTATTCATGAACCTGGAATTTAAACTAGGTTATTCATCACATTTTCTAATACAAATATTCATGATGTTGTGTATATGTTACACAAGTGCAACCCTTTCTTTCAGCTCCCTGCGGGGAAAAAAAAAAAAACCAACATGAAAAGTAGGCAAGGACCTCACAAGAAAACATTAAAGCATTTAAAGTCATCTGTAGGTGAGAAGAACCAGAACTCAACAGGAAAGAACCTATAGATTTTTCTGTGGTAATAGAACTCTGCTTTTACTTTAAAAGCTGTAGAATTGATGATTTATATAGAGAAAGGTTGAATAATGTGATGGTGAAAGTTAACAGGTGGTGTAATAATTAAAATTTTTCAGAAGGAGATTGAACTTCAGCAAATGGAGTGTAGGAGTATCAAATAAGGCTGTGGGACTTCAGATGGGAAGTGAGGGAGAAAATAAAGCAATTGTCAAATTTATGTGGACAAATCTAATTCAGACCATTTGAAGAGATTCTAATGCTCAGTAATTATATTGGATTCTGATACCCAGTGTTCAGCAAGGATATTGATATATTTGAATGTTTCAGGGAAGATTTGTGAGAGGGATTGCATTTTTCTGTTCTTTAATCAGTGGTTAGAGCCTGCATCTACTGATCAGAAGTGAAATCTGTTATCTGGCAAAAACTTGCAAGGATCCAACATCCAGAGGCTTAAGGTTCCGAGGCAGATCTGGTGGTTATTTGTTTTAGATATGTCAGTCAAGAGGGAAGGGTTTAGGATATTCTCTTGAGGCATTTTTGTAGTTCATTCAAAAAATACTTAATTTTTCCAGACTTCTGAGTAGTAAAGTGTGGGAATTTTGGATGACGGAGCTGAGGGACAGAGTTTTAAAGACTTTAATTTATTAACATCAAGCCTTCTTTCCCTTCTGGGATAATTTTTTTCTATATCCTTTCCCATTTTCTGTATCTCTTAACTTCTCATCCTTGCTAACAGTTTCCCAGTCTGCCTGCCAGAAAGCAATGTGTGCAAAATGCAGTTGGGTATAAAGCATTAGAAGTGCATAAGAAATTGTAAATGTTGTCGTCTTTGCTTTCAGGTGCATGAGTTCTCCATTAAAGTATCTGTCCTGCATTTTTTTCTTATGAAGAAAGTAAAAATAGGGAAAAATAAGGAATAATTGTTGGGCAGTAGGTATGGGAGATGTGCTTCTTTCTGATCTAGGTGTTCAAAAGCAATACATTTTTAGAGGATTCTAGTGCCTCTCAGAAAAGCAGAATCATCAGCTATAAATCCTCAAATGTCTGTTCTGTCTCTCCCAAGAAAAAATTATGTAATATGTTCTTGCCACCTCCCTAGTGTACTAAATATTTTAGTTGCATGGATCATGCTTTACTGCTTATACAGATCAGCCTGCAAGTTTGTCTATTAAAACTGAGTCTAGGGAATAAAAAGTTCCTTGGTGCTGAACATCTTGATCTCATGTCTTAGCCTCAATCTGTTTTTTCACAAATAGGGAGTAATAAAGTATTCATTTGTAGCAAATGTAACCTACATGCTATACAGGTTCTCAGGTTTTATAGCTTTGGTTTACTTTATTGTGGTTGACACTATACTTAGCCATAAATATTTATGGGCTTGTTTTCAAAATAGGAAGAGCAAAGATAACATCAAATAAATTAGCACCTTTTTTTTTTCTCCTGGTGATTGCTATAGGTATTCTGTATGCTAATGATTGTAAAAATCATCTGGAGGATGCAGTGGTGTACTAATAAAAATGTATTCAAATGCTATTTCTTCTCCAACAGCAAAGTGCTGATCACGGACAATGTCTCTTGATAATTTATGTGATGTTCTAAGTTCACAATTCAACCAGCCCTTTCCATTGATCTGAAAAAAAGGCACGTTTGTGCTAAGCCTTACCTTGTAGAGAGCGTAACAAATCAAACCAGATAATCCCCGTGGATTGTAGCCAGAGAGAGGCTGCATTGGTTCCAGGCAGAAGTATCAGTTGGAATTAACCTGTGCATGTGTTTGAGGAGTACAAACCCTTTCTCTAAAATGCTCTGCTTACCAAATGAAGAAATCCTCCTTCAATCCTGAAAAGCAGACTTCAGTGGAATATGTAGCTGGAAGAAGGCTGATGTGAGTTAACAACATGATCAGGATGATTTGCATTACTGTAAAACTGTTTCTTCGAGATCAAATTACTTTAATTTGTTTTAATTACTTATTTAAATACCTAAAATTACATATTTTCCATGCGGGCTGACTTACTTATATTCCCTGAAAGCCAATATGCTAAGGTAGATGGAGTGGGTTGTTCTGAGAGCAAGGCTAATGATCACGGACAAATGTTTCAATTTGGAGCCTTTACTATCCCAGAACTTCGAACTTAATGAATTTACACTCTAATGGAAGCAAAATCTAAAAACCTGTAAAATAACTCAAACCAAATAAGAAAAGAACAAACCAAACAAAAAAACCCATACCACCCTCTGTAATTTTAGAAGTTTTTAGAATAGCATCAGTTGTAGAAGGAAAGGAGACAGTTGTGCCGTGTTGGGGAATGCGCCTCCTGGAGCAGCAACCCAGGCACTGTGGGGAGCTGTGAGGGAAAGGGTGTCTGTGTTGTCAGTAGTGAAGGAGCAGCACAGCCTCCCACAAACGTGTGAGCAGCAGAGCTGTGACCCACTCCGGGAAAGCCCAGAACATGTCATCCTCTTCCTCTGGCATCAGAAGTCCAAATTTTTTTGGGCTGACACGGCAGCAATGTCTCGTGGTGTTTGCTGGGGGTGCAGCCAGTTCTGCTGGCAGCAGCAAAACCAGAGTGTCAGTAGTGCAGGCTGAGAAGAGGGTGGCGATTGGTAAGCAGGCATCAGACCTGTGTAATGTGTAAACCTGCAGGTGTCTGCCCAAGTTTTCACACATGCTTTTTGTGAACAAGTGACAATCAGTTTGCAATTAAAAATGAATCTATATATGTACAGTGGTACTAAATGATAAATAGTTCATAAAAGGCAGTTCGTGTATTGATGTCTAGTGTTTATGTCAAATTTGTCCTAAGAGGCCAAAATTTGTGAGATATTCTGCCTCCAGCAATGACTAGTAAGTGCATATAACCCTCTAATTCTTCAATTCAGAAAAAATGGACATTCTTGTGTCTTATTTCTGTGGGTTTGTCTTAGGTAGTTCTCATTTTTCATACGTGTTTTAATTATTTCTTGTTTTATGAGGAAATAATGTTTAACTTGAATCTGTAGCAACAAAGCAAGTTTCTTATTATGCCCATCTACATTTATTTGGCTTTTTTATTTAAAAAATCAGATATTTAAACTTGCTATCATACTTTTTATAATTTTAGCAGCTATTCAATGTTATGATAGTATTAAAAGTATTTTGGATCTTTCTCAACAAGCAGAATTGTGACCTTCATCTGCTTTGGCAAGCTGCAACATCATTACATAAATATCAGAGATGGGTTAAGCTAAGGTCTGGTTTTGCTAGATGCTTATCTTTATTTTGCACTAAGTAAAACACTGTGATCCAAACAAATGCTTCATGTTGAAACCTGTCTTCTCTTACCAAATTTGCTGCTCAATTGCATGAAAAATACCTTCCTTGTGGCTGTGGAATGATGTTCTGTGTTTCTTAATTCGAACTGATCAGCCAGTTCTAAGCTTTTTCATTAGGAAACATTTATTCAGGTTTTTAAGAAACAGTATACATTGGCAGGATTAGATTGGAAAAAAGCTACAGAGATTCTATCTGCATGCTGTTAGAGGAAGTAACGTGTCAGCTGTGGTAATTGCAATTGAAACTTAGGTTCCAGACATCTCCCATTTTCTGGTAGTTACTGTTATAAGTTCTTAGTTTGTGTTCTTATTTAAATCTACGTGGGGAAAATGCCAAGAGGCAATTAATGTTGCTATGTAATTTTAAAATTAGCTTTATTTGCAGTAAAACCTGTACTGATTATTGGTTTATTTCAAAATATTACAGAAACTCCTAATTTAGTAAAATTTAAGTGACTATATTTGGATTGTATATAAAAATGCCTTATGCATTTATGCTGTTGTACATTTATTGTGTTAACATCTGATGTTTTCTTTGCTTATTTTTAGTAATTTGTAAAGTAAATTTTTCAGTGGTGGACTTCTTAACAATGGTGCTCCTGCATTTTGTAAGACATCTTCTCTGTACTATTAAAAAAAAAAAAAAGGTCTTTTGCAAAGTAAATACAGGAATTCTTAGGTCACTTCAATTTAGACAAATTTATATGGAACCTGAAATAGATCCCTTATGTAATTTCAACTTAAAGATGTTGAAATCATACCCAGAGTTATGGGTATGATTGTCCTCATGGGATTAACTTCAAACATAATTTGTGGATAATTATTCTCTACTTTTTTATTATTATGAAATAGGTTATCATGCTTCTTGGAGTTTTTAGGCTCAAATAACTGCCTCTGACAGTTTATTCAAGTTCAGCTGAATTCAATGTAATTTCATCTGAACAAAAAAAAGTTAGTTTTGATAGGATGCTCTTAGATATTAGCAGATGTCTGAAGGTAGATTCGTAGATTTTTCTCTTGCATGGATATTAATGGAATTCTTGCAACTGTATCTTGATCTTTTAGTTATGTACTCCCATTTTAACAGCTCTAAAGGTAAACTTATGTAATATCTATGCAAAGCAGGGTCCTTTGGGAGCAGAACAGCAGGGTTTTTTTGTTCTAAAACTCTAAAATTATTCTTGCTGCCTACAGTAAACAAGGCAAGATGTATCAAATCCACTGTAGCTGAAATAATACTTGGCACCTAGAAGATTATTAGAAGCTTCTCTGCTTGGTGACAGAAAAGTAGAAAATCTGGGTGGAAAATGTATCAATCATCTCTTTCATATTTCTTCTTGTTTGACAGTTCTTGCAGAATTTTGCTTGTCTTTTGTATTTCAAGACGCTATGACACTTCTAACTTCTTTGGGAAACTCCCTTCAGATTTCACCAAATGTATTTATTGAGTCCTGTCATAATGACACACTCAGAGTTTCAGTTACTATGTTGGCAGTATTTCCAGGTTAGGCAAAAAATTGCTAGGTACTAACAACTACAGATTCTTTTTATACCATTTTGTGGGTAACATTTGTCCCTCTAGTAGAAATCAAGGTTGTTCACTTGACTCTGAAGTGTTACTGTTACTCGGTTAGTTTGAATTAATTCATTTAGATTGAAGTGCTATCTTAGAACGAATATAAATGATACTTCTTGGTTAGATATTTGGCTGTTTCAGCTGTCTCTGCCATTAAACTTTGGAAACAGTTTCAATATGCTGGTTCATTTAAAGTCAGGAATAGATTTTCAGATCAGGAAGGATATTTTGTGTAGACCTGTACATTTGAATTCAGTGACCCAAACAAGATTCTTGCTTGCACTGAGTTCTTTATTAATTCCTGAGCTTTTTTTTCCTTTTCTGTTCTCCTTTTAAATATCAAATTTGGCTAATGAAAGGCTTTCAGAAATAATCATGTAGCTATCTGAGAAGTGAGAAGTTCTTACTGTCAGAAAATGACAAAGAAGAAAAATGATTTCCTTACATATGTTTCAAAAGAGATGAAGCTCATTTAAAAATAGCGCTGCTGGGATACACTTTGTGATATTTTAAAAAGTGCTGCTAGAGCACATCTGAAAGAATTTATATGTCCTCTACCTGCCTGAAATCTATGTGTCCAGTTATAGATATTTATTGATTAAAGAAAAGTATTTTTTCTCTGCAGAAGCACGATCAGGGCCAAGTTCTGTTGGACGTAGTCTTCAAGCATCTCGATTTGACAGAGAGAGATTACTTTGGTTTACAGTTGGCTGATGAATCTACTGATAACCCTGTAAGTGATCCCTTATAAAACTCTGTTTTATAAGTACAGTTTTAAAACTCATATTCATCACTGTACTTTGTGTTATTTAAAGAGAAGTAAATAGAAGCCATTGCAAGATTGTGCCATCTTCCCCAACTGTGTCATTTGCAATGGTCTCTTATCATCTTGTAGTTATGATAAAATTGCATGTTAATAGTCACAGGTTTGGAGTGACTGAGTTCTGTGCTTATGAAGTAATATCTTAAAAGGATATTGCTTGTTTTATTGTATATTGTTTACTAGATTGCATTATCATTGTCAAAAATAGTAAATATGTTTTAAGTTTGTTTTGTGGCTGTATTTGTCATTAGGACTTACAGAATAATGACAGGCTTGTCATGTATGGATTGTCATGTATGGAGTTTCTGTTTCTAGCCCAGATACCTGTGATCTTTCAATAGTGTTTTATGTAGTCCAGTATCTGACAAGGGCAGTCATCTCATGAGTATTTACAGTAGTTCATGGGCTTAATTGAAAGGAAATTCTACACAACTGGAACTTTGTAAATCATGAGTAGAAACCAAGAGATGCAAATGTAACATTCACTGCACTAGTTACAGTGGTTCTTCTGGGATCTTGATTGCCTGAAGAGTACTTCTTGGATATTTTAGTATCAAATGGTCAATCCTTGTTTTGCAAAGTGCAGTTTAGCTAAGTATTATTCTTTATAAGACAGTTCTTTGCCTAATTCTTATGATATGTGCAGCACAATGATGGGGTCAAAGCTTACTTCCCAACTTGTGCATCAAAAGTCAGCCACATTCACTTGTGACAGTTGTTCTCTTAAGACCTTGGTGGACTGCCTGTGTAATATTTTTATTCTAAACTTTGTTTCAGGCTTAAAAAACATAAGCAGAAGAAAAGGCTGAATTATTTTTAATTTTATAAAGAAGTATTTAATTGAATATTGCTCAATATTGCACTCCACATTCAGAAATTTCTCTGGCTTTCCAAAATGTAGACCTCTAAGCTCTCTTTCTTTTAGTTTGTCTGGGAGCAGATGAACACAACACTGTAATACAAGGATCTGATTAAGGGTTAGTTTGAATGAATGACTTAACAGGTATTTGGTGCAAGCACATACTTTAAAAATTTTAAATTTTTTTTCGTTTCTAAACATTTTGTTTCTTCAGCACATATCTAGTTGCCATGAAAACAATGTGTCAGAGATAAAAAGAAATATTACCAATATTAGTCATGCAAGCTTGAAGAATATATGGGTTGGACTGATTTCAAGTTTTGATACACATTTACTTTTACACTTGGTTCATTTGGACAAGGAAACCATATTGGGTTGACAAATATTCTAGTTACTTGTGAAATAACACAGCAGAATTTTGCTAAGATACAGTTAATGCAGCAGCAGATAAAGATGATGAGGAAAAGGGGATTCTGCTAATTGAGTGTGAAACCTCTAGCATTGTGTTTAAACATGGATCTCATGAATTGCAGAGCCCTTGTGGTTTTTTATGATATTAATAGCAAAGGAAAAATCAAGTATCTCTCAACATGTTTTGAAAGATTCTTATATAAAGTTTGTATATATCCCTGGCTAGAGTGTTCTTTAAGCTTTTAGATTTAGTCTTAAAAGTTACTTGATCCTGGATGGGGCTTTTTTTTCCCAGATATTTGTGCTTTTGCAGCTGTATCAAACTGTCTCTTTACTTCCTCTTGATTTAACTGCTACGAGTATATAGCACGGGAATCTAGTCATCATTATTTGTTATCCTCATAAATAAAATTACACAGGACTAACTTCAGATCTATAGTGTGTGTCAGGTAGCTCAGGTACCTGTGTGTTTCCTTCCTCCTCCCTCACCTGAAAAAATAAAAAGCCCTGTGGTAAGTGTGAGGGAGTTGCATGCTGTACTGGGTTAGGTGTCTGTCACTGCATGGAAATTGTGCCCATGTAATGATTTCCTGATGCTTGTGGACTTGCCTTGCAAGGCAGCACAAGGAATTGAGTAGTATTTATACCAAAAATAGACTTAGGAGGTACTTGGACGATGTTGGTGTGTACAGAGACTGCTGGGTTGCTGATGGGCAGTGGTTTAAACAAATTGCAGAACTTTGCAGGCTGCTGTACTTTTATCTGAAATTTGCCACATTGATTTTTATAAAGCTCTGCCTGTGCACAGCAGTGTTCTCCTGTAGAAGCGATCAATATTTGGAACTGTTCAGTAAAATTATTCTGTAGTTCTTAATCCAGGAGGCTGAGTGCTGAGTCTCTGGCTTCCAAGATCCAGTTAGTGATGCAGCAGTGCTGACACTCAGGCTGACAATTTGAGCCAGTGGGATCACTCCCTGGATGTGGCAGACCCGCAAAATCTGGAGTCAGAAGTTCTGGAAGTAGTTAAGTTAACTTCTGAGTTGGGTAAATGAGCCTGCTTACAGCTCTTCACTACCATAGGTAGTTCTTCTTGAAGAGTAGCTGACAGTTGTTAAACACAGCATAGTTGGGTTCTGACCTCTCTCAGGCTCCTGTGACAATCATAGAAACAACTCGAAGTGGAGTTACTGCTGTATAACAGGTATCTGGACAACCTAAGTTCATCTTGGGGAAAGAAGAGCAGTAGCAGTTTTTGATGATAGTGGTGATGTCTCCAGAATCAGTAGTAAACCTGTGTATGCCAGTGAGGCATTTTGGTAAAAGACAAAGTAAAATGCAATAAAAAAGCACCAGTTTCTTGATGTTTAAGGCTGTGTTTTTTACTTTCTTTCTCTGAAGTTGGTGTTACAATTTGTCTCTTTCCAGAGGTGGTTGGATCCAAACAAACCTATCAGGAAACAATTAAAAAGTGAGTAATGTATGTATTTTGTCAATTCATCTATTGTTATTATGCTATTTTTCCAGGGTGCTCTGATTAATTAGAAATAACTTTTCTTGACCATAGGAGGATCTCCTCACAGTCTGAACTTCAGAGTTAAGTTTTTTGTAAGTGACCCAAATAAGCTTCAAGAAGAATATACAAGGTAGGTCTGGTTGCTTTGTCAATAAAATACTTCTCTAGAACAGTCATTAATTTCTTTGAGGTATAACATGGAAATTTTCTTGTAACTCATTCTTGTTGTATGTACAAACTTTTAAGTTTTGTCTAATAATTACAGATACAAACTATGCAGTTGTACCAAATCAATATAGCAAAAAGCCTCTCTGAATAAACTTACGAATTTATATGCAAAGTGAAGTAACTACATGAAGCAAATACTACCAAGTAGAAACAGAAAAGGGAAAATAGAGAAAAAAGGAAAAACTTAATCCCAGTATTTACCAATAAGTACAAATTTAATTCTATACTTCTCCTTTGTGACTCTGTTCTCCTTTGTGACTAAAAAAATTGCTGAGCATTCTGCATGTTTTCCTCCCCAGTTTTCTACTTAGTACTAATAAAATTAGTCTCTCTGTGGCTGTAGTTGTAGTTTGAATCATGTATGCTTATTTTGATAGCAATGTGTTGAAATCTGTTAAAGAAAATGCTCAGTGTGACTCAAAATCAGAGGCTTGTGAATTGCAATTAGTCCCTGAAGAAATGCCTCAAATTTTCCATATTTTTAATTACTTCTGGCCCTCTACATTAATGGCATGAATTGACAGATTGGAATTTTTGGATGTCGGCCATTCTGAAAACAGGTCAGCCCCATTCAAAAAAATTATTGAGGATAGCTTTTGAAACCTGACTACCAAAACTGTGACAATTTGAGTCCACATTTGTTTATCATTGCCTTTGATTTGTCATATTTTGGACAAAATTCTGCACATATCTATACAGACAGAATTCACTAAAATGAGTCCCAGAGATTCTGGATGAGACTTTGTTTTACTGAAATATTTACTCTAGGAAAATTTGGCAATTTAGTCTATCAAAATAATGAATAATGAAAAACATGTTTTCTGAATTAAAGGAAAATATGTAATGTTCCTGAGGAGATGAAAAAAAGGATAAATGTTGATCCATGTGAAGTAAACTATAAAGAAGGAGAAAACTGGAGAAGTGCTATTATCTAAATACAAAGCTATAAACACAGCTTTCTTTTAAATGGGAAATAATGTACGGTTTCTGTATCTAGGTCAGTTCTGCCTTTTTTGCTAATAGGCCTAATTGCCCCTGAGAAAACTCATTTGTATTTGGAATTATTATAAAGAGAGAGATATTATCCATGGGCTTTTTTGGAGTGAAGTTAGGATGCCATGTCACAAATATGGGTCCTTTCACATAATCAGTATTCTCACCTCAAAAAAGGGAAAGAAAAGAAAGTGCAAACTTCTGACAATTGCAGCTGAAGCTGAGACTGTTCCAAAATGCTCAGTTTTTATAAATTCCATGAGAACAGAGGAATGGCTCAACACATGAAGCAGTATGAAGAGATGCCAGGGAAAGGTTCAGTGTCTTGTTAGCCCTCTGTGCATTCACATGAGCAAGGCAGGTTTGAATGCCCCAGGTCAGGAGAGGTCAGCGGGAGCTCAGTGTGTGCTGGAGAGCTTCGCTTCAGGAACTTGTCTGGGGAGGGAACGAAGCTTCATTAGTGCTCCTCATGGCAGGAAGAATTGCTTATTAACGTTGACTCCATTAGCAATAATTCTGTCCTGCCCTTTTCTAGCTATGGCTATATAAGCAAGATGAAAACATGGTAATGCAGTGCTGCCTTTGTTGTTTTAGTGGAGTCTGTTGTTCAGGCTTTTGCAGATCTGCTTTGCTAAAGCTTCTATTGATTTCCCATTTTGCTCAATAATATGTGAGGCTTCAGTGTTCAAGCTGGTGGTTGGCTAATAAGCCATTAACCTCACTGTTCACTGAAAACAGTGGACAGAAGATGAACTCTGCTTGGTGTCCCTTAATCAAGATATCCTTTAAGTACCATGAAATATTTCTAATAAAGCTTTATTTAAAAATCCAAATAAAATGGAGGTGCAGCTGTATATTTGTGAAGAGATGCTCAAGAAAAGCATGTGAAGCATATCCATTTAATATCTAAATTTAACTTGTAATTTATTGCATTTATTAATCAATAGAGAAATTTGCTTTATCTATTTTTTTTTGTTGTTTCAATATGCATTTTAAGTATTTGAGATCTCTGATGCCCGGCTAATGTCTAAGTTTTAATTTCTTGAGGTTAATACCTTTTAAATGAAGCTTCTTGCCTTTGGTCAGTTAAAGAATCTCTAGATGGTTTTATAGGGATTAAGCACATGGACTAATATTTGCTTGTTGGTTCACAAATGTTTTCCCTCGTTTTCTTACAAACGTGGAATGTTTTACCTTTCTACTGTTATGTAGCTTGTAGATAATTGGATTGCTCTGTGAGTATTTGTAAATGTTTGTGGAAGACCTAAAGTGGTAGATAATCCACTTTCTGAAGACTACACAGTTATGAGAAGTCATGTTATGTATAACAAAGTGATATATTTTGGCTTTAATTTCTTAGTTGAAGTTGTTACTGGGAAATAAATATTTAATATTTAGTGCTTTTCATAAGTAATATTGGTGTTTGTAATGAATGGGTATAGCCCAGTTTTTGTAGTCAGAACTACACAAAGGAAACCAGATGATTACTATAATAGTAATAATGTAGGGTTTAAATTTATAAGAAAGCAGGAATGATATTTAAATTTGCCACTCAGTGACACTTCTATTTAAAAATTTAAAAGGCAGTGGAGACAAATTCTACAGCAGCTTTTATGCTCTGTTACATGGATTTTTATTCTGAAAGTTTAAGCTTTTGCTAACATCCTGCCACCTTGATAAATCTTGTTTGGTACCCCACTGCAATCTCTAGTTCAGTGAACCTTTGAAGCAGGTGTGATTTGCCACTTGATGTAAACATTATACTTTTTTCAAATTTTCTAAAACCTCTCAGAGAAATATGAAGGAATTAAACTGAATGAACAAAAGAGTCATTCTGAGACATTAACAAAATATTTAGCTTTTGTTGGAGAAACAAAGGAAGTAATTTAGAGGGAAATTTGGTTTTACTTCCAGGCTTGTTAAAGTTTTAAAGTCATGGTGTTTCTGGTGCCCCTGTTGTTGGGAAGTAGTTTGTGTTTTAAAATGTTTGGCTGTTCTTTTTGTTATATCAATCTCCTTCCTGACTTGAAAGAGTGGGCATGAAAAAACTACATGGATTTCTAAAACAAGCTTTTTCACATCATAATTTAAAGAAAACTTTAGAAGCTCAAGGGAAGTTAATTGAGAGGTGTTTGACATAATAGAGTCCACAACTTTTGTAATAACAATGTAACTCCAAAATAATAAGAATAATTAATATAAATGAAAATATGGCAGTATCAAATACTCAGAATAAATTAGTTCTGTCTACCTGGAGTACAGATCATTCTTATGAGGGTACCTCCATACACTGATGCAAACTTCAACTTGTGGTTGCTGTATAAAGCAGGAAAAATGTAAAATGTGTAGCCTTTTAGTGAAATATAATGTATAACTTCATCGCCTGTAAGTAATTTAATTTACCAAGTTGTAGTATAAGTTTAATAAGCAAAGTCTCATTTCTTTCCTATTAGAGTTTAGCAAATAGCATGCAAAATGTCAAATTTTAGTTTTACACTAACTGAAAGCAAATTACATTAAATTGATGAAAAATGATGGAATAATTTTATTTTTAATTATAGTGTTTTTTTGTTTGCTTTTCTAAATAAGGTACCAGTACTTTTTGCAAATTAAGCAGGACATTCTTACTGGAAGGTAAGACATTTTTCTTGTGTTAAGCATTAAATGCAAGTCTGGTTAAGAAAACCTTTATAATGAGAAATTTTGCCTGCAAAAATAAAAACATATTAAGAATAAATCACTGTCTATGCAAGTGGAAATGTTTATAATAATTACCTGTCAAATTTGTCCATACACTTAAAAGACTAGGGTTTTCAAAACAGCCAAATGTCATATGAAATATGTAATTTTATTTATTTATCATTTTAAAAACAAAACAGATTGCCCTGTCCTTATAATACTGCTGCTCTTCTGGCTTCCTATGCTGTTCAATGTAAGTATAATTAGTGTTCATGTACTTGTTAGTACTGAAATATATAAAAAGTCTTATTGATTAGTTTCTAAAGAATGTACTTTGTATAGAATTATACTATGGTGTTTGTGGACATGGTGCTGATTTTCTCAAAATTAAGGGAATTTATTGGTTGTCCTCCCCCAGCATGTTTTGCTGAATTGGATATGGAAAAAATACTTAAAGCCATGCTGTTAGAAAAACCCAAATCAATACTCTTTTATTCCTGTGCATTCTGAGGCATGGAATTGTGGTTTTTGCATTGAGAATGATACTAAGTATTTCTTAAGACACTAGAACATTTTTAACATACTATGCAGTGAACCTCCAAATAGGCAGAATAGGGAGTTCTGATCTTATCTGGCCAAAAAGTTCAATACCCATCTTGGCAATTTTAAGCCATCCAGTGAATAGATGAGTCTTGAAACCTGAGATTTAGTTTTCTTCCTCACTCAGTTATTCTTCATAAGCTGAAATTAAGCAATCCCAATATATTCATTCACATTCATGTGTTTTTCTACTGTTAAAGATACTTAACATCCATGCTAGTACTTTGTGTACTTTGTACATATCAGAGAAACAGTGACTTCCGTAAAAAATATATAGTAATGTTAATGTCATGTTTTATGCATGGTTTTGCTCAGTGGTCACCTTTTTGTAGGTCAGTCAATAGAACAGTTTCTCTTAAACAAAACTCCCTCACTTCAGCTGTCTGAAAAATGTACTGCAAATGCTGTCATGCCATAGGGATTTGTCATAGAAGAGATAAAGTATTTGATAATAGGAACTATGAAAGCTTGATAATGTTCTAAGGTTTTAAGAACGTAATATGGAGGTTTTTTTTTAAATATTGTAGAAGAGGTGGGTATGCACATTGCGTTGTATTTACATTTATCCATGACATCCTCCTGCTATTAAGTTCTTCAGCGTGTAGAGTTCCATCTAATGATTCCTGTAATAAACATCCTGGATTCTTTATAAATACATAAATATGTAAATAGCAGATCTCAGTCCTGTACGCTTGGATTTCAGCAAGGGGTGCATTCTGTTATAAAACCTGATCCAATTTTTTAGTTTTTAAATTATTTAAAGTAGGATCTGTTTGTGGTGATGCAAGTGATCCAGAGATCTTTTCTACCTTTTCTTCCTTTCCTCATCCTCCTGCTCAATAAGTGCCTTCATCTCTTTTCATTTTGTTTCTTACCTGTCACTGTCTATCTGTTACATGGATTGCAGATATTTAAAGCTGAATTTTTTTTTTACTGTAGTTAGAAAACCCCAAAGAATTTTAGCAAATGTTATATATATGTTGTTGTCTGACAAATGTGATTGTGATCTGTTTCTTATAATTTTAGGAAAATGTTGCAAATTATGTAAACACACTTTTTAGTAGTTTCAAGTAGAGTAACTTCAATGTAGGTGTATGTATGTGTGCTTTGTTTCATACATACAATTGAATGTGCAAAAAATATTTTTCTAATGCTTCTGAATGTATCTTGGTGCAGAATGAGTGGCTGGATTTTGCAGATTTTCATGACGAAATACAGTTGTAGTGTTAAAAGAATAAAATTGTGTCATCACATGAAAACAAACAAAAGTAAAATAATAAGAGAAAATTGAACATTATCCTATATATATATGTATCCTACTTAGTGCTAGCTGTAATGACAGCATTTATGGATTAATTTGTCTGTTTAAAGTTAAACACTTTATGAACTCCCTTCATAAGTGCATAATCAAAGCCCTCTCTAAATAATCTCGATGAAACTGAAAATGCGACTGTTTATTCAAAAGGGAAAATGGGAGTCCAAATGTCTTCTCTATTTTTCTTTTCTGTGGATCATAAATTATGTGGGAGCAAACTCATGTGAATTTGGGGGCATTGCTCAATGCCAAGTACATCGGTGATAAACAATAACCTCTCTTTTTAATATTTTAGCCGAGCTGGGAGACTACAACCATTCAGAAAACTTGCCAGGCTACCTCTCAGAATATTCTTTCATCCCTAGCCAGCCTCAAGACTTTGAAAAAGAAATAGCAAAATTACATCAGCAGCACATGTAAGGATTTACATCCGAAGATACTGACTTTGTCAAATCCTGACTGCTGATGCTGCGCTATTATATAAAACAAAATAGTATTTTTTCTTAAAGGTTTTGGGGTTGGTGGGTTGGTGGGTTTTTTTGGTTGGTTGTTTGGTTTTGGTTGTTTATTTAAGATAATGTGATTTTTTTTTTTTGGAAGATTAAATACCTGTACAATAAATATCATTGATGTTCTATACAGAATATCAGTATCTAAATTAGTGAAATAATGAACATGTTAAGTTAAAGGTACTCTGAAAACAGTACTTTAAGGATATTAACTTAGCTGGATATATTTTGTTTAAGATTTTTTTTTCAGTCTTTGGGAATGTTCTGAGCATAAGGGCTTTGTTTTCATGATGCTCTCACCAGTAAAAGAGTTACTTTAGAAGTAACAAAGTCCTTTTTTTCAATATCTGCTCTTTCCTGTGTGCGAGTCTCTGACCTTTCAGAAAGAGGAAAAGGCTATGAAGCAATGGAAAATATTTTTTTTTCAGTATGTAACATGGTACTTTCCAGTGATGGTTTCTTCCTGTTTTAGAGTTTAAGTGCCTTTTGTTGTTAAATTTAACAAAATGTAAGCAATATTTATAAAACATTTGCTTTATCGGATCGTGTTGTTTGCTTAACTACAGAATGTTACCTTAAATTTCAGATAAAGGCTTAGAAAATTCTCTACATTAAAGACATTTGAGTGAGTTGATGGTAATTTAAATTACCAATGCCAAATACAGGATTGTAAAACTTAATTTCCAGATTCAATGGGTCCACAAACATTTACATGATAAAGTGCATTAAATTAAAATGTGTTGTGGGCTCTTTTCAAGACTTCTGTTCTTTTGGAAACATAAGTTCTTTTCTGTTAAAAATTTTTGGGTTACAATCTGTTTATCCTGAGAAAGGAAATTCAGATTTCAGGGTGGGGATAGAAGTAGTCAAATGAATGCAGATTTTCTGTCTGCACTGACTTGGGGAGCCTGATGTGGGAGGTCATGTTAGAACATTTCTGATTTGGCTGCTTTCTTTCAGAGGGTTGTCTCCTGCAGAAGCAGAGTTCAATTATCTCAATACAGCACGTACCTTAGAACTTTATGGAGTTGAATTGCACTATGCAAGGGTAAGTTTGGATGAACTAGTGTTGCAGTGTGAAAATGTACTCCTCTGAGATTTGTGGGAAAATACACTTTTCTTTTTGTGAGCCTTCCTGGATTTTGCTTACAAGAGAAAGTAAAAGAAAAAAGTATTATTCTATTAGGTGCCTAACTAGGATTTACTGATTGAATATCGACTGTTTCACTATAGAGAGGGCATTTCTTTGCTCAAATTTGTGCTTAGTTATCTGTGTGTTAATCAGGTTGAGCTTTGTTGCCTTGAATGCCATAATAAGAGTTCTATAGCAGGTGCTTGATTAGAGTGCAAAGATATTTGAAGAAAAAAGGGCTATTTAAATATGCTTACAATATTGTTTGTTTTAGAATCTCTCCTCTCTGTGTTCTGAGATTGCAATTTGCTTTCAGGTAGGAATTTAAGTTGCTGGTTGCTTTTAGTGTAGCAAATGCCAAGCCAGTCTATTAGTGCTGCTATTCTTAGTAAACCAGAATACTCTTGTATTTATTTCATCAAAGTTAGTGAAAGACAGAAGATGTAACTTGAGAAATTAAAATTTTGTGGTAGCTTCTAAGGAACTCAGAGGAAACATTCAGGTTTGTCCTAAATAGGAGGGGATATTTTAATTTCTTATTTGTCTTATTATAAAAACATTTCCTTCCACATTTTTTGTATTTAGAGAGAGATGAGAATATATGAGGTTTCAAAAGATATTTATACTGTTCTTCAAGTAATTTTCTCTTTTCTTTTAAAGGATCAGAGTAACAATGAAATAATGATTGGAGTGATGTCAGGTGGAATACTGATTTTTAAGAACCGAGTACGAATTAATACCTTTCAGTGGTAAGGACAGCTGTTTAATGTTTTTATTTGCTATTTCAAAATATTTTTACCACAAAAAGACTGAAACTTACATTGTTTTGTATCATGTTGAAATTATTTATCTTATGTGGGGAATTTTGTGGTGGGGTTTTGTCCTGGTCTGCGTGCTGTGCTGTTAAATGACTTTGAAACTCTAATGAAACCATAATGAATTTCAATACTCTTTTTCTTCAGGAGTTTGTAAGCATACTTTACATTTAATTAACTGTATAGCCAGGGCCAGTGTGATGGTCTAGCTTACAGTCTTTAAAGAGACAGGTGAGTTGAAAAATACTAACCTGGAGATTGACTGCACTTACGTGTATTGTGACCTATAAATTAATTGTACTGTGTGTTTGAAATTTCATGTAGTTATGGTACTTGTGAATAACTGAGGTGGAGCATTTAGGATATTGTCATCTCTTCATCTATAAATAACCATTTTCATTATATGATCAAAAAAATGCGTTTACTGCAGAAAATCTAAAGAATTTAGAGATGTAAAGAAGTGCTCTATAAACTCTGTGGTGCATAACTTATATAAAGTTATGTCACCTTTCTGGAAATGCCTTTCTTAGTTCCTGCAGAAATAACCTTCCCTTGGTTTCCTTTGCTGGTTTGGAATCCACTTTGACAGACTTATTACTTGTGTCACTGAGTTGCTATAGCTGCATTCTGAGTGGGTGAAGACAATCATATAAGATTATCATAGCAGACATTAGTTCACCAGGCACAAAAGCTGTTTGTTCAAGAGAAATCATCAGAACTGTTCATTTGCTACTGATTTTGCATTTTTGTTTGCTGCTGATGTGTGCTTGATCTTTTCTGCAACCCAGTGAATTTCTGAGATATTCTGGTTTTCTGTGCTAATCTTAGTCTCAAGGTTCATTGTAGGAAGTTACATATTTTGTGGTTTACCAACCTAGGAAACAGTGTCATTGGTTGAATTTTAGTTGATTTTTGTAGAGAAAGAAAAAACAAAGCTATATCAAAGTGTTATCTGCAGTCAGTACAACTGAACATGGTGAACATTTTACCTGTATGCATTTGAAGAAAAGTATGTCTGAGACAATTACAAAGGATGTAAATTTCCAGTCTTCATGGTTATTGGGTAAATTAAAACTGGAGTTTGCAATAATAAACCTGAGACTATGGTATACCAGTCAGTCAGACCTGCCCTTATAATAGTCACACATTCCAGGAAGGATATCCTTTATATGGTGAGAGTTTTGAGATGTTGGAGCCATTTCTGGGCTAAGGCTGCTTTATAAATGGAATGCTGTAATAATCAGGAAGGTTTTATTTCAGTCTGATTTTACTGCTGTTATTTTTGGGAAAACAGCAATAGTAGAAATAGGTTCTGTAAATCACACTGGTAAATTCCTGAGTAAATACAATCTAAGTCATAATTTAGCTACATGTCACTAATGGATGTTGGAGGTTTCTCTCAGTTCTGCTTCATATTGTTTGCATGCCAGGGATGCTGATCTAAATTCTTAGTGTGTTTTTTTGTGTGTATATAATTACCTAAACAGTTCTTCTTTGTATTCAACCATATCAGCTGACACCAGGGCTATTAATTTCTTGCTGTGAAGACTATAGCTCCAACACAATTGATCTTTACAGAAAAAAAGAACCACCCTTCTCCGTTTCACCCTGTTAGAGGCTTTCTTTTGGTATGAGTAATAATCTGAAATACCAGTTTCCACAATATAGCTCAGTAATAGACCTATTACCCTTTCTTTCTATCCATAGTCATGCTGCTGCTCTAGTAATGATACTTCTTTTTGCTTCCTCTTGCTCATGCAACTGGAGTTGTGTAGTGTCTTCCCAGGGCTTTATAGGTATAATAGATATTTGGATACCTGTTTTTCACTACTTCTGAGTTTTGAAACAAGTGAGAGAATAGAAATGCATCTATGTGGGAGGAAATAAAGATTTAACTGTATTGCTTAGAGAAGACTCATGTAAAATGTCTTTGCCTTCTCACTCTTAATTTAATATTATATCTAAATTGCTCATTATGAACCTTTTGATCATGGAGAGAAATTAAACAGGAGAAGACGAGAGGAATAGGGGAAAATAAAGGACGCTGCCTTTTATCCATGTGTCCTAACTTGATCTTCCTGTATTGTATATAATTCTTCCTTTCCCTAAACTTTGCTACCAGGCACAGAGACCTGGGAATCCAAGGAGATTGAAGACCAAAGGAGAAGATCATGGAGTACATCAGCCTTTTCTTTTGTTACTAGGCCACCAGTTCAGCAGCTGGAAATGTGCTTTCCTTAGCCTGTTGTTTGTGGTTGATGTATCTCTGGAAAGCTTTGTTGCCTTTTGCATCCAGTACCAGTTGCAACTGCCGTTGTGCTGTGGATCTCCTGGTTTTGTCCCTGAATGATTAGGTGGTACTGTGTTCCTCCTTGGTCATCTGATCCTGCTTACACATCTTGTACGCTTCTTTTTGTGTTTGAGCCCAGCCAGCAATTCTGACTGAATCTTAGCTGGCCTCTTCTCATGCTTGCATGTTTTCTAGCACATCAGGATTGTTCTGGATTGAGAAGATTGTCCTTTAAGACTGACTACCTGTCCTCAGTTCCTGTGACCCAAAGGCAGCTTCCATGGGATATTGCCCACCAGAACTCTGAACAAACTGGGGTTCCCTCTCCTGAACCCATGGTTTAGTCTGCTGCATCCCTCCACTTCCTTTAAGATCTTTAGCCAGGCCATCTCACAGCTCTGGAGCCAAGTTTGTCTTTGGCCACTAAATCCTTTCTTGTTTGTGAGTTGGGCTACCAGGAGCATCTTCCCTGGGTGACTGGTCCAGAACCTGTGTCAAAGAGGTGTTGCTCAAGAAATTGGCTGGATTGCTCATGTCCTGCCTTATCACCCTCCCAAGGGTTGGGGTGGCAAAGAGCCCTTATGAGAACCAGGGCTTGGTATCATGAGATTCCTTCCATGTGTTCCAAGTACAATCTGCATTTTAGACTAGGATTTCAAGTATCTCTTCATTTAGAAAGATATATTTTATTATTTAGAATGTCTGAGGTGACTGTAGATGGGAAAATCATACTAGGAATATAATATTGATGCCTGCCTGTTTTTATGTTTTTCCTTGGATATACAGCATTGCCAGCAGTCAGAGAAAGGAAGCATAGACAGGCAAGCCTTTTCCTTGGGCTGTGTGTGGATATGCTCATTCAGGCCGAGCAGGGCATTAGCAGTGCATAGGAACTCTCTTATCTGCTGTATTTTTTTGGAATAGCTGTGAATCAGCTTTGCTGAGTAATTTCTTTGTACTTGAATGATGGCTATTTTGAGTTGAGTTAGACCTTATTGGCTAATGTTACAGCTTTGAGTCTGTTCTAAATGGTTTCAGGCTTAAAAGTCAGCTGACCTCACTCTGTAAGCCTAAATTATGGGATGACATTAAAACCCCATATGTATTATTCTCTTTGAGTTTGTAAATCACCAAGGGTAGTAATTTCTTTAGCAGAAGAGGAAACCCCAAAGAGTGAGAGATAGTAAATGTTTTTATAAATGGAATAATTGCTAAGTAAATCTGATATGTTGCAAAGTGGATGGAGCTCCGTTTTTAGAAAAGGTATATATTAAAATGTTCTTTTAATTGCACTGTACACCAAAGTGTTAGAAAAATTAATAAAAACATACTTGTTGATTAACTGCAGCCTAAATAGTCTAATTTTTTTTCTGTTTTTCCTACAGTCTGCCTATTAATAATCACTAGTGTATGTCCTATCCATCAAATATAAGACCCATCCTTCATTATCCTTAAGCAGTTTTTTGTCACAAGAGGTTCTAAGAAGATTGATGCATTGCCAGGGGAATAATTTGATTTCAGTAGATAGGATGTAACTCCCCTTTAAGTCTGAAATCATTGAGAAGCTAACTCTGATAGAGAGTTAAGAATTTGTTAAGAATTTTTAAAAAATCCAAACTAACAAATAGGACAGTCATTGCTGCTTTTTTTTGTTTTTTTCCTTTTTTTTTTTTTTTTTTAACTGTTAAACTAATGGCAAGGCTGGGAAAAAAAATAAATGGGAAAATATGTAAATAAGCATAATTTAAACACTAATGTTCACAGAGTGTCTTTATGTTACTGCAGATAAAAACTCTCCCAACAAATTAGGACATCCCTCTTAGATTCCTGCATGAATAATCCCCTGGAGAAAAATGTCTTTATTTAATTTAGTTAAGAAGATAATTTCTATATATAGATATCCAACTTAGGTGTCTATTAATGTTTTGCTTCTCTTGCTTCCTGGTCTAAAGAGTTTTTTATTCAGCAAGTGATACATATGCAAGTAGTAATTCCAGTCAGTTTGCAGTATTTTATCAGTTGTTCATTTTTCAACTAACAAAAGTAACTATGTATTTCTTTTTACAATTTGAACTTCACTTTTTTTTCTTGACCAAAGTGATACTCCTGTATCTTTAATAAAATATATGCACTATCCTAATATTAAATTTCTTTGAAGAAGTGTATCATTAGATTGTGATGAAAATACAGCCTGTCTTTTCCCATTTTGTATAACTGCTATTAGAGTGACCATCCAAAACAGTCTGGAATTACTGTCAGTATTTCATATGTTTATAGACAACCTGAAAGGTGAACACATCTCTAGGCAAATTTTTCCTTGTCATGTGGTATTGTAAATGTTTTTTTCCTCCTGGTAGTTTGATCATTTTTTTTAAGGTTGTGAGTCCTATCTCTGTGCTTACATCTTATCTTATGTATTTTACCAAAAGAAGTTCTCATTATATTTAAAGACATGTAGGAACATAGAGAAAGAATGTCTTTCAGGGATCAGGTGAAGTTCAAAGGATTTTTTCATATTCTAACGGATAATGAAAGCAGCCTCAGAAAGGAGAACATCTGCCTGGAATGACCTGAGGATAGAAAAGCTCTTTGGGCTTTGGAATGGGGAAAAGATACCAAAATGAGCAACTGCCTTGAGTTTGGGATGTAAACAAGTGAATTTGATGGAAAACTAAAATACACAGCTCATAAATTTCAAATTATAACTACTATTTTATATAATCTCTGTTATCTTATTTTTTGTCCATGGAAATGAAATCTGTTCTCTCTAGAAAGTATATTTTCAGTAGGTGTATTTAACTTTAACCATGATTCAGTATATGAAATGTTTTAATATTGTGGTTTTGTTTTTCATTTAGGTTGAAGATAGTAAAAATTTCTTTCAAATGCAAGCAGTTTTTTATTCAACTTAGGAAAGAACTGGTGAGTACTGTCTTAAATTTGATCTGAAAGCAATGAAATTTCTTCTACTGCATGTCTGCATTATACTGACTGTTACTGTGTTGATTCTTTGTTTTGTCTGCAATTAAAAGTCCAGTTTCAGCAACATTCTGGCTCTTTCATGTTTCAAACAGACCATTACAATGCTTTATAAGTTTTCTTTTTCATTTGATTTGCCTTATATTTTAGATATTTTAGTTTTACATTTGTATGCAGGAAATGTTATTTGTTTATGTAAGATAAATGTGGAAAAGGTTGAAAGTAAATCAATATTAAATTTAAATTTCATGAAAAACCAGACTCAAACTAAAGGTAATGCTTAATGGTGCTTCAGTTGTATATATGCTTGTAAATTAATGTTTGATAAACATGTTGATTTGTATCATTCAGATTTGGTAATACGTGATGACTTTATTACTTCTATTTAAACAGAAAAGATAAGAATTCCTTTGTAGTTCTAAATTACATATGGTGTATTTTTATGCCTACTTCTGAATGTCTTGTGGAAAAGGTTGGAGCTCAATGTTTCACTGCTTGAGGTGTGTGTTTGTTAGCCCATGAAGCACCACAGAACCACTGAGCATTTAATTCAGCAAGAAGTGGATTGTTCTGTGCCCCTGAGAGATGAACTTCCATCACATACATAGCACTGGGGAAAGATGGAGGAATTTATTAAAAATATTACTCCATGATGAACCTGTCAGATTAGTTAAGAGGTTTATTGCAATTCTTACATCTGAGAGGATTTACTGTGAGGATGATGAGACACTGAAACAGGCTGTGCATGCCCCAGCCCTGGCGGTGTTCGAGGCCAGGTTGAACGACCTGGTCTGGTGGGAGGTGTCCCTGCCCATGGCAGGTGAGTTGGAATTAGATGATCTTTAAGGTCTCTTCCAACCCTTAATGTTCTATGATTCTGTGGTTTGAAGACCTAAAATGCAGAGTTACAGACTAGATATAAAAGATGACTCTAGGCAGAGATGCATCTTGAGTACTATAAGGCTGTTCAAGATTTCAGGACAATATGGTTAAACAAGAGAAATACCTGTTCTTTCAGGTCAGGCCAACATCTGGTGACTGGTACTAGTGCTGAAAACAGAAGTCATACAGGTGTACAACAGGTGTATCTTAAAAGCAGATCCTTTAAAATCGTGAAGTGAGCAGGTTTGTCAATGTGAGCAGGCATCATGCAGCATGAGCAGGAAAGTGGTGATACAAAAAAGGTGGAGGGGGAATGTTTTTATTGGGGTGACACAGCATTTTTGTAAAACCCTGTTGGAGCTACAGGCTTCTTCTAAAATACAGGCTGAGCTCAAATTTTGTCTTGATACCACTGTGTGTAACTTCCATTACAGTTGCAGGAAATTTGTATTTGCATGTGAGATGAGAATTTGGGGTTTTTTGGAATTCAGAAATTATGAATCACAGTTGTTTTCTAAATTAGAACTTGATGAAAATGCTGTGGTAGCAGAGTTCAGGACCTTGAAGATTAAGATACCTAGATATAAAATAGGATTGGGTACTGTGTACTTGAGTATTTCCTCTATTTTCTGCAGAAAAGAAATCTTCTTATAATAGAAGGCAATACTAAGATAGCTTTCTCATCTTATTTCTCTGTTGCTTTTTAATACTCTACATATTGTTACTTGTGTGAGAATGTAGTTTATATAATTAATGTAATTTCTCTTCTGAGACATCCAAACCAACAAATTAAAAACCCTTGTAGTGTTTTTCTTTAAACTCTGTGTATCAGATGAAAACTGGTGGCAAGAACTTAGTTTTCATTTATTCCAAGTCATGAATATCTCAAGATCAAAGCTCAAATTTGGCTTCCAAAGAAGTCATACTTAAGCTAATTTTTTAATCACAGTTAATATTAAAATTATTGTTTCCAGAGTTGCTTTCCCTGACTAGATTCGTAGGATAAGATTCATCTCACCTATATTCAGCTTCAGTTAGGTTAAAAGAACATATTTTCTGCTTCATGATACTTGGCTCACCAAAGCTCATGATGATATTTCTTCTGTAATAGTCACATACAAAGGCTGAAACATCTTGCCTGAACAGGAAGTATGTTTTAGGATGGATTAAGTTGCTTTCTTTCTTTTAATTTGCTTTGGTGGTATATTCTTCCTTTTGCTTTTGTTTTTGCTCCCATTAACAATAAAGGGAGCCTAAATGACTCTCTTTAGGCAGCAGAAACTAGGTGAAGTGACTCAGTGATTGCACATTTGGTATGTAAAATATCTCTGGTCTAGTGCTTTGAGTGCATATTTTAAATCACCTATTTACGATATGGCAGGGGAAATACATTCATGGTATGCTGATGATGTGTTTCAAACTGGTGTGTAAATATATAACAAATTGTACATCTGAGAAACTGCATTTATTTGAATGCAAAGCTGAGATGCTGTAGAATATTAAGTTAGTGGACTTGGGAAAGGAATTTTCCACTGGTTTAATTTTGTCCCAACTGGGCTACATACACTTTTATATAATTCTAAAAAGATATTTTTCAAATACTGCTAATAAGTGTTGAGAGCTTTTAATTGCAACTGTCCTCAAAAGTGCAAGTGCCTTATCTCATAATCGCCTATTTAATTTATTCGCTGACTTGGCATAGCTTAAAGGCACCAACGTAAGTAAAGAATTATTTGCCTACTTTTATTAGATTATATCTGTGTTTAAATAAATCACTTAAATGAAAGGAGATGAAGCAGTTGAATGTCACAGTCATTTTCCAGTGGTAGTATAATACAATCTTGAGTGGAAGCTGGTGGAATATTCTGACAATCATATGGCTGGAGCATATATCCCCACTGGATTAGGGTTTTTTCCAAATGTTTTTTATGATTTTGTGGGGGGAAAGTATGTTATATGTAGGACTTCTTCATCCAACATTAGAAGCCCCCTGAGCCATTACTTCAGTAGTGTTTTTTTCCATCGGATCTTGCTTTCTTCTGCCTGCTCTGTATGCTGCTTCCCTTACATGCTTTGAAGCTGCTTCAGAATAATTCAGTAGTTTTGTTCCTCTAGATGTTTCCCTAAACTTCTCTGGTTCTATTTAGTTGCACACTTGGCTGTAGTAATATCAATAGCTAGCATCAAGCCCTTAATGCCATCCAGTGTGCTTTTGTGATCTTGATTCTTTGACAGTCAAAGAAGCTGTTCAACATTTTCTTTTGCTCTTTTAGAAAGGAGATGTCCATTGAAAAATTACTTGAGTGTGGAACTAAACAATATGATAGGTTTCTGCCCATAACTGAAATCTGGTTTCAGTGAGTAGCCAAGATAATTGATTTTATTTTTTTAAATTATATGTTATGTATCTGAAGTTTGTGCTTTGAATTTTGTGTGATTTTTTTGACTGACTGTTAGAAAGAACTTGGTCTGAAATCACAAAGTGATGCATGGGCTTTTCTGCCTAAGTACATACTTGATCTTAAGTAGAACTGGCATTCATTAGATGCCTACTTGATTGCTGCCTAATCCTGTCAAAGTACGTGTTTTGCCTTTTTTTTATGAAGAGCAAATACTGCTGGCAGAAGTATATTTGCTGCATTTAAGCTTTCATAGGACTTCTGCTCACTGTTTCTGGAAGATGTTGAGTGTGGGGAGCATCTGCCATTATAAAGCAGAAGTACTTTTGTCTCTCTGAGATGGGGTAGGGAATTTCTCCTTTTTTTTCTGGGATTTTTCCTTGTTTAGCCAAAGTAAAAGGGTCTCATTAGAAATTAAGTTTTTCAACCCAGTTTATTTCCTGAACAGCAAGGGATTGGAGCAGTACTCTGGAGTCACTGTTTCAAGGCAGGCAAAGGTGGGTTTGAATGAATGGCCCCACTCAAGGTGCTTATTCAAGTACTGAGCTATTCTGTGTGAGAGTAGCACTAATATCCAGTCTGCTTTTCTGTTGGGTTTGCATTTTTAATAGTAGGAATCACAAAGATGACTTCACTATACCTTACCTCTATTTGTCTTCTTACTGTAGTTTTGTGCTGGGGCCCAGAGCTTCATTACCAGTATTGCATCCCAGCTGCTTCACTCTTCCTCTCCCTAACAAGCAGACTGTTTTTCTGTCTTTAATAAAAACCACAGACACAATTAGTAAGAGAATAATTTTGGAGCAGATCCTGCTGTGACTCTCTGACACTAATACTGATCTCAGCAGACATAACTCCCTGAAATGCCTGCATGTCATTATCAGACCATAGAGCATTCTGCATCTTGCTGGAGCCTTGTGCTGTAAAAGCATTCCTTGGGCTGCAGGGCTGCAGTCTAACTGTCCTGTTACTTTATGTGCTTTCAGCTGAAGTACCATGGACATTACAAATGTCAGCTTGGGGTCTTGAGCTCAGCCCACAGTGATTCAAGCCTGCTGTTTCCAAGGAATAAAGGGGCAGCCTTACTCTAAATCCAGCAGTAGAACCAGATCTTGCCCCCAGAATTATCAGCTAAGATGGATTTCAAGTGCCCAAGCTACATTGGAATATTGCAGAACTTTCAAGGGTGAACAGGGGAGGGATGAGTGCACTTAGGAGCCAATATCATATATTATTCTTTACCTTAAACAATGTTTCCTAGCTGTAATTGAGATGAAGGGTAGGGTTTGAGGATCAGTTCTCCCTGCACTGCAATGAAAGCTTTAAAAGCTATGAATAGAACTATTGTTAAGGTACCTTTAAAGCTCTAGCACACCAAGTTCCTGTGAAAGTGCTGTCTCGCATTACAATTAAGTTGATCTTGCTGCAACTCCTCATCCTGCCATTCCAGCTCCTCCTTCATGCTTCATGTCTGATCTACTGATCAGATGGTGGAATGAGATTCAGATCAGCTCGTTTTCTGGAATACAGACTAGGGGAAACAGCAGGTTATGGGTTTTTTTCTCCAACCCTTAATTATAGTACTTTGAATGACATTAAAATGCATGATCACCAGCTCATGTAACTTGTCAAATTTTCTTTTTCCAGCTGTTTAAAAGGCTGACAGAACATGAAAATTTGCTACATCATGATTACTTGTTGTTAGAATCTAAAATCTTAGCTGTTTCATCCTTTACTGGATCTAGATGAAGGCAGTCCATAATTATACATAGTTGCTCTCTTGCAGAATAATAATCTACCTTGTTTATATTGTTTGACTTTTATATTGTGGATAAAGCCTTTTATAATTGCATAGGTAATGGGCTTAATTTCTGTTATCTTGTTTCTGATTTCTAATTTTTAAATCATTCTGTTCACATGTCTAGAAAATACGGGGAACAGTTGGCAATACATGGAAATTAAAAACAGATATAAGTAATCTTTGTAAATGATTTAAAATATCAGGATTTAGTTTCCTGAATATAATTTCTTAAATTTCATCAATAAATACTTAGAATTTGCTGTTAGCTTTAAATCCATTGTATTTTGCCCTAAATTTGTCCTGTGGCTGAAAATATAGTGTTGTTCTTGTTCCTGAATACAACACTGGGGGAAAAATTGCAGGTCTCTGTGCCTTGGGTTTCTCAGCAGTTCTGAAGATGAGGAGACCAACAAAAGTTTAACTTGTAAAAGGACTTCACCACTAAGTTAAAACAGTTAAGCTGTGCAAAATGCTGGGGAGAATTTAGTACTGTGAAGAGAAAGAAAAATGTTGCTGATATTTCTGGACCTACAGAGGTTGTTATCACTCAACAGGCAGAATAGCTTTGCTTGCTTTGCCATTTTGCTTCTTGCATTTCCCAGGAATCTAATGAATCATTTAGAAGTAGGAACTGTCAGTTTTTCTTGAGATCGATACCTGTTCCCAATCTCCAACCGCCACATGTTCATGACAATTACTCCTCTTAACTGTAGTTTTGAGCAGAGAGGCACATTGTCTTTGAGCTCCCAAATCATGGAGTTCTTTTCATGTAGTTTGGGTCACATGTATTAGACTTGTTTCAATATAACTAAACAGACTGTTAACCTTTGATCAGGCTGTTTTAAAAACAAAAACAACCCAGGGGAACAAAAATAAATCCTTTAAAAAAATTGTAAAGGTATTTCAAAAGGGTTTGTTGTATATAGTTATATAGAAAATTAGGGTACCACTTCAAAAAGCATTATTTTAAAAAAATACCCCAAAGCCAACAATATTTATCTAAGTTTCAAAAAGAACTTAGAATAATTCTTATCTGAAATACTTTTTTCTATTTTTTTAGCATGAATCTAGAGAAACATTACTGGGATTCAATATGGTGAATTACCGAGCATGTAAGAATTTGTGGAAAGCATGCGTTGAGCATCACACGTTCTTCCGTTTGGACAGACCACTCCCACCTCAGAAGAACTTTTTTGCACATTATTTCACTTTGGGTTCCAAGTTCCGGTACTGGTAAGTGCTGATTTGAAATCTATGGGAAATTATATGAGTTGTGAGCTCATCAATAAGCACAGGGAATTATCTAGAAACTGCATTAAAATGTAATTCAAGTAGGTTTTGAATCCTGCAACTGTTCCCCTTCTCTGTTGGCCTAAGTTTCAAATGTCACTAATTTTTTAAGATAGCTTGAAAATACAATTATTACATTATTAATGGTCATTATTGCACTAGTGCTCTGAGATTGTCTCCCAAGCTGCATTTCTTGGCCTGTTCTCCTGCTGGGTTATGTTTATCTTAAAAATGTTGTCTCAAAACTTCAAAGTCTTTGACCTGGTCTTTTTGAAAACTGTTGAGTCTCAGATACTGCATGCAGCAACAGCAACAAAACAGACCTAAATAAATACCAGATACAAATCACTGGAAAGAAGCTTGTACCAGTAAAGCCCACTTATCTACATGTATACAAATAGGAATTAGATATAGAAATAGAAAACAAAGGACATGCATGTTCTATATCAAACCCAGAACCTCAGAAAATGAGGAGGAAATTAAATCTATAACCTTTAAGGATAAACTTAAAATGATAGGCAAAAAGCTTGAAGGTGCACAGAATGGATGTGCAATAACTATAATCCCTGTAATGCTGGACTGGGTGGTTTTGGGTTTTTCTGGTTTATACTTTTCATTAAAAAAAAAAATCTCTGTTCAGTGACTGAATTAACTGTCTCTGCAAGCAATGCAGAATGCCAGTGGTTTAAATCATGCCCGAAACAGAGAATAACAGAGCTACTACTAATCATCCATCTAGAATGGCAGTAGTGTCTGTGACGTACAAAGGAACATGATGAAAAGCTAGAAAACAGAATAACAGGCTATTTCTGTCACACTTGTGAATTGCATAAATGTATAAAGAGGAAAGTAATTCAGTGGCTAACACTGTTTATAGCATCTGTTTTTGATTAGCATTCACAGTACCCATTTGAGAAACAGCATTCTATGATCCTGAACAGTGTCTGAGACTTGACTCAATATTGCTGTAGAGAATTTCAGGGAGCCTTTTCATTTCTGTAAGGATTTTGAATCTGAGTCATTGTGGTTACTATTACAGGATAGCATCTTTGATGATGACATTCAACTTAAGTTAACAAGATGAAAAGGGAAACTGCATAAAAACGAAGAAGGTCATTAAAGTTGCTGGAACGGCCAAAAGGCTGGAATTTCTGCAAGTATTTTGAGAGCCTGTTGAGAGGCAGCATAACAGGAATAACATGACCCACAAAGAGAGGTTGAGGGCACTAGGCTTGTTTAATCTGCTGAAGAGGAAGCTAAGGGGGAATTCAAAAGCAATCCTAAAACTACTTCAAGGGTAAAGTCAGTACTGATGGACCCAAAGGTGCTGGTAACAGGCAGGTGAGATTTCACCCTGAAGATTCTCAGTGGACATGAGGGAAAGTG
>WBNO01009724.1:626065-661888 GCA_013400575.1 Peucedramus taeniatus
TATTTACTTAATTCAGCATTGGTTATATTACATTCTTCTGCATTTTTCCCTCAGACTGTTCTCTGGTTGGTAGTAGAATCCACCTCTTGGCAGAGCTGGCTCTTGGTGCTCATCTGCGGGCCATAAACAGATGATTGAGTGTCAGCAGGGCCAGCTAATAAGAGCCCTGATCAATAAAAGAATAACAGAGGGCTGGAATGAGACATGCATTTCAATTCTGCTATTTCAGTTTCATATTACTTCACCTGTTCAGAACTGCTCGCCTGTACATATTTGTGAAGAAAGATACCAAAGTGGTTTGAGTTGCTCACATCTGAAGCAAATTACAGAAATTGGAATTTTGGTTTAATTGATCTGATACCAAGCTAATTAGTTTTCAAATCAATTTAATACTCCTTAAATATAGTTAAGCATGCTAAGAAACTGGATGTGCTTCTCCTGAGGAATTGATATTTTCCCTCTTTTCAAGTATCAATATACTATTGGATTTTTTCCCCCAGGTGGAATAACACCTGAAATAGTATTATTTAGAATAGCCCATCTTGTTTAACTGTCTGAAGTTTGTCGGCTCAGTTACTCAGTAAGACTTTGGAGCAGTAAAGCAGAATGCAATACAAAATGCAAGCAGTTTAGAACTGCTTGGTGGGGTAAAAATAAAAATAAAACCTCCACAAGGATACCACCACTCCATTAGTACCAAACAGTGTTGACATCTTACTTATTTTTTTATATGAAGCTTATTCAATATAGCACTTGACTGGTTATTGTAGGATTTGTGGATAATGTTGAGGACAATAGTATCTGCTCAAGGTGGTGGCTTGCATTGAGTTTTAAGTTCTCTGAGAAGCAAAAATACATTTGTTAGCAAGTTTCCCGTTTTCAGAGGATGTAGTTTGTGTGCAGGTAGTTCCTTAATTTCTCAAAGTTCCTTCTTTCTGGAGTTTCTCTTTCAGTAAACCAGTAATAATGACGAAGATGAAGAACAGTTACGTGTGTCGCAAGGACAGTGAAGGCAGAAATTACTTTTTTATATGGGTGTATGGAGCTGTACAGCTCCATACTGCTCATACAATAATATGTTGTCACCTCATCGTGCAAAGCTGGAGAATTTAGTGATAGAATATGGATGCTAATGGAAATGAAATTATCATGTCACAAAAGATTGAAGTATCAGTGCAACTAGAGAGGGTTGATTAATGACAGAGGAGAAAACTGAACTACGTAGCACCATCAAAGCAGTAGAAGTAAAGTAAAAGCCTAGTAACACAAAATATACAGGACATGTATGGATTGTTTAGAAATATTTTTGTTGTTATCTGAAGAATTTTCAGTTGAAAACAACAAACTACAAAAGTCTGGGTATGTTTAGTTGCAGGATGACTGAACCATCCAATGCAATACTACGAAAAAAGCAACCACAGATGATTAATTTGCTGCTTTCCAATATAAAAGGGAAATGTATTTTATGAGAGACTACAAGTATGGTTTCATTTGTGCTTCAGAAAGAGGTGAAAGAAACAGCAGGAGATTGTAGGCATCCTGGAATGACTGGAAAATGGGAAGAAAAAGTTTTGTTAATGTCAAGAGAGGGCAACAAGTAGAAAATAGAATTCCTTTTGTATAAAAGCACTGCTGAGAATGACCTTTAACCTGAAGGACATTTTTGGCACAAAACCAGATGAAGTTCTGTTATCCACAAAGAAGTTTAAATAGTTAAATAGTATTACTGCATCTGCTTGACAAGTGACTAGGCACGTTCTGGGAGAAAGCATGTCATCTTGATGGAAATCCCTGACATCTAAACAAAACTTGTAAATCTGTTGCTATGTTGTTGATTGCCTCACTTTCAGTTCTTCAAAGTCTTTGGGAGTTTTTTGGCCTACTGTCTTCACTGATTTATTTTTTCTGAGGTGGCTAAGCAGTTGTGTTACTTAGAGGGGATTTTTTTCATCTATTTGTTTGGTTTTGTTCTACATTTTTAAAGTTCAGATCTCTCCATGATTATGCTGTTTGAGTCGGATTATTTGAGGCATTAGAAGTCTAGTGAGTTCAGATTCTGTCTTGCCTGTCTCCCTCACAACCAACAGTAGTTTGTTAGTATTTTAATGGCATTCTTTCCAAAGTAGACTAAATGAAGTACAGTAGATGGAGAAAATACAGAACTGCCCATGTTTGTCAGAACAGCTTTGCCTTATTAAGTTTCCTTTCTTACATATCATTTGGTTTCCTGTGATAGAACATCAGTTTCATTGTGGTGAGTTTTATATAATTTTGTTCTTACATCATACAATCCTTGGTTAGTCGTTTTACTTTCTTCTTCTAGATCCCCCAGTAAACCCTTGGCACGGAAGGTGATGAGTGGGATGGATTGGGAAGTAGTGAGTAGGAACTCACTGTCTGATGATAGGTTGGAAACACAGAGCCTCCCATCACGGTCTCCACCTGGAACCCCAAATCAGTGAGTAGCATCAAATCTTCTATCCCTTCAAGTGACTCTCTACCTCTAATGTGAGTGACCTACTTGTGTAATAAAAGGATTGATGTGTTATGTAGACAAATAGCTTCAAAAAATGTGTGTCAAATGATTCTCTGTAACACTTAGCTTCAAATTTAAAAAAAAGTTTTTAGGGATGAGTTTTAGGTGCTTCTCACTTGACCTATAAAAAGTGTAGGATGTATCACATTACCCTAAATTTGAGAGTTTGAGTTTTTTCAAGCACAGTTAAAACTAAGTTATTAATTTGGTTAAAAAAAGACCCTGATGATAAAATCTATGTGATATTTTTTAAATAATTTATTTCTTTTAATACCACTTTTTAATACATTGGGGAAGATTACTTAATTGGAAGTCCTTGCAGGTTTATTCCTCTCAATTTTTCTGCCTTTCCTTTCAATGTTCACTCTTCACATGATAGAGCCTTCTGTTTTAAGTTTGTGAAAAAACATTCTTGATTTCTTTTGGAGAGTGACCAATTTTCTCAATGTGCTGAAACTTGCTTAAGAATCAGTATTACTCAATTTTGTATTACATAAATGACAAGATTTTAAGATTCTACAGCATATTATTCACAAGATCAATGTTGGAAATACCTGTAGCATTTTAAAATTACTGAAAAATCGTGTAATAATGATGCTTAAAGCGTAACAAATTTAATCACGTGTGTTTAAAAGAATTTTAATACAGTCGTGCTGGTTTTCAAATGGGAAAATACTGGATTCCAGAAATTATAAGACTCTCAGTGCAAAGCTTATGCTTCTTCTAGGGGAAGAAGCAAGGAATGAATTGTTCATCTTAACAAATTCAGGTTAAATTCTGACATGAACAGAGTCAGGATTTGTCTTCTTAGGAATCCATATTTCTTCTTGTTTACTGGGCTGTCAGCTTGTTCATTGGAGCATAATGGTTTCAGGCTTCTTTAATTAAAACTAAATACGTAAAAAAGATCAAATACGTGTCGATCTGACAGCATGATTGTTTCAGTGATTTTTAAAATTTTAATAAAAATATGTGTATGAACATGTGCTTGCACTGAGAAGAAATAATTTTTTAGCATCCCATTTTTGTGGGTGGTGTCAGAAATGTAGATTAACAATAATATTCTTGTCACATTGCACTGCTCTGCTTTCCCTCTTAGTCGCAACTCTGCCTTCACTCAAGAAGGAGCCCGGTTAAGACCATCATCAGTCGGACATTTAGTGGATCATGTGGTTCACACCTCCCCCAGTGAAGTATTTGTAAATCACAGATCTCCATCTTCCACCCAGGCCAACAGCATCATACTGGAATCATCCCCGTAAGTTCTGCTCTTACCATGCCACTGTAGCATGCAGGGCTGCTAAAGAGAGGTCAGAGATCTTGGCCTTGAAGCATTTATTGTTAAATGTGGTGTCAGGGAGAGCCCAGCAATCTAATAAAATGTGATTGTTATTTACGGGTATTAGTGCAGGTCTTGCTGTGAGAAAGAGCTAGATGATAGAGGACTGAAGATCTGTGTCTGACATATTCCAGGTTCAGGATTACAATACCATCCCCACCAACCCAAGCTGTGGGTTTGCTGTAATGTGACCATCAGTGTCTGGATGTGGAACCAAAAATTGGGGTTTTGATAAAATTGAAAAAAGTTTTAATTCCCACAAGTTTGGAAATATTGCTTTTTGCCAAGGCACAGAAGTGAGCTTACAAACTATGTAGCCAAAATACCTTTTTGGCACCCAGGGATTTGGACATTGCTAGTGTATTTGGTATATTGTTAGAGAGTTGGTTTTTTTTAAGCTGACACAAGTTTTTTGTTTTTTGTTTTTTTTTTTGGTGTTTTTTTTTTTTTNTTTTAAGGCTGAATATTCTTTATGTTGTAAGCTTACTTACCATAGGATACAATGAGCAAAAAAAAAACTATTATTGTGTATTGGGTCCAGAAGGAAGACAAACAAAAAGCCCATTGAGTTATTCAAAGATACTGAAATAGTCAATAAATGGTGTTAAGAGTACAGATTAATGGTGAAAAATATTTCAATATATACCATTTTATCACTGCCATTGTACCCTCTTAGTATAGCTGTACATGTAATGCCAGATATGCCCTCATAGTTTTGTATCATAATCTCTGTTAGCCCGGAAATTGTGCAAACGGTTTCAAAACCAATTGAGAACTATAAAGCAGCACATACCTAATTACATGTTTATAAACAAATGGTATGTCTCAGGAAAAATTACTCTGGGAAACTATTTAAACACGGTTTTAGAACCTTCCTAGGACCGACTATACTTTCAGTTTTAACAGCTATGTGTAATTTTTAGGAGGGAAATAGAACACAAAAATTTTAAAGTTTTATAAAATAGCACATGATGCTTTTTTGCAATAGACTACAATAGTTACAATTTGACCCTCAGCAAGTTACTTAACTTTCAGGGTTATGTAATATTAATTCAACCTAGTCATGTAAATCCTCCTTTTTTGGTGGACTTTTTAACATATTCACATGCCAAAGGACTCTCAGAACAGGAACAGTTGTGAATCATTTCTCATATTTGAGAAATGAAATGAGAAAAAAACAGTTTTGTTGTCCAAAGGCCACACAGGGTCAGGTTCCTTCTGTTCTAAGACAGAACTTCCAACTGAAGTCAGTTATGAGAAAACCTTACTGAATGACAGAGTGATACAGTGAAGAAAGCAGAAATTTAAAATATTCTCTTTTATTCATATGCTTTTACTTGAAGTTGTACAAGGTCTTTCTGAGTGTTCTTAGGATTTGTTTATTTAGTACTTGATTTCTTGTGTCAGTCACTATAGAAATGAGTCTTAGAAAGAGAGGAAGTGGTTTTGTACAACTCTGGCTGATTTTTTCATGTTTTTGCACTTTTTATGCCCAAGCAGAAAAAGTATTGTTCTTCCATCATTGAGTGTTAGGGGTTACATTTTTTGGGTTTTTTTTTTCCTCTTGTTGGAAGCTTAAAACTATAATTTAATATCCCAGTATAGATCTCTAGTATAAGATACTTTTAAGAATGACGATATTGACTTTCAAAAATATATGAATCCCATTAAGGTCTTTTTAAGGTTTAAGGGGATGTTATTGATTCAAGATTTGCCATTTATGAAGGAAAATAGTAGACATGAAGTCCATATTAGCTATATAATTTTAAACTACACTGTTCTACAGTCCAAAAACCTATTTCTTAATCAATTTGACCTTTCTGGCTGAAAAGGTTTGAGTAGTCCATGTGCTAATTTATCAGAAGCTCTTATTTTGTGATCAAATTTATATGTGTGAAAAAGAGGGGCTAACCTGACTGGCAATAGGTTTAGTGATCTTTTTGAGTTTGGAATCAACATAGCAAAAGAAGTTAACAGTTTCCATGCAGTTCAGAAGGATATTATAGCTTAGCTAATACAATCTTTAATTCCACATCTTTTCTCCATCTGCACGTCCTATTCAACACGAAATGGAGAGTAGTGCTTGTAGTTCCCTTAGCTAATTATAACCTCAAATTCCAAAAGTACATGGTAAGTGTTTAGTTTAATAAATTTATGGGGGTGTGTATGGAACTTTTGCTAAATATATTAAAAAGATCAGACCGGATATCTGTAACAAAAATACCCCAAGCTTGCCAGTGCCGGGGTTTGTATGTTATTTTATTATTATGTAAATTGCTGAATTCAGTAACAGAGAGCTGCTTTGCCTGCAAAATAGGCTGCTTTCACTGCCATTGTCTGAGCATTCATAAGGAAATTCAAAGCTGACTGGGCAAATATAAAGCAGTGAAGTTTATGCCCGAGGCTCAATTGTTAGTTCTCACAATTCATTATGCTAATAGATTACAGAACTTACATTGCTGCTTGTAAAATGCTCATTTAAGTAACTTTTCAAATCTTGTCTTTAAGTTTGTGTGTTAGGTAGGAATTTACTTGTGTTTGTTGACATGTATGTACAGACATCTAGTCAAACATCAGATCCATCTTCTGCTTTTATCAGAATAACTTATTTTGTGTTTCTATTCATATTTTCTGTTCCTTTTTTTCTTTGGTTTAAAACTCTCAGGAGTAATTGTTTTCAGGAAAATACATAACTTAAAAGACTGAGTAATCTGTGCTGGCCAGACTTGAATGAATGAATGCATAGGCAGCTAAAAATCTCTGGGTGACCTTTGTAAGTCGATGTCTAAATAGTTTGTAGCTGCCTTGCAGATTTGTTTTGCAAATGTTGACAATCATCATATTTTTCTCTCCACAAAAATGAATTTAGAAAAGCTGCTTATCTTGAAAAATGAAATGTGCTCTTTTTCTGTTACTTGCACTGAAAAGTGTTAAGAAATACTATTTTTCTTCCCAACTGTGTTTTGAACATAAGGTTCTTCAGACATCAGACTGAATAATTAGTACTTTTTTTTTCTTTTAACACTTCATGAAAAAAATATTTTCTGAAACTTGAAATAAAGCAGAAAAATAAAGAAAAATATTGTTGGGATCTTTAGGAATGTGCTGTTTTCTTTCATACACTGACAAAAACGTTACCAGTTTTGTTTTCTAAGAATATTGACTAATTTTTTTTAAACTGAAGCAGAAAATGTTTGGCATTTCAAAGTGAAGTGTTCTATTTTCCAGTTTTCATGCCTTTTGAAAGAGGTTCATCCTTTTTTCTTTTGAAATCAGTATACTCTGTTTTGCTCAGATTTTTATTTTTGAACATGTATCTGGGAACTGTCTTTCTTGACTTGCATAGAGACAAATTTTATGGTATGGAGTTAGGTGTGTGCCTTAGTTTTTCAGATTTGCAGCAACTGGAAACCTTGTGCAGTCTCATACTGAGAGTCTTGCCCTGCTAATAGTTCACTGAGGCGAGACTACTAAAGACGGTAGAGCTGCTCATGTGGCTACCTGTGTATTTTGGAGGGAGTTATGTGATGAGTTACCACTACAGCTTGCTGATAATGAAAACAGTGGTGTCCTGCTTTTGCCTCTGGGAGTGTCCTTCCCTCCCTGCATGTGGCCCGCCCTGTCAGAAAAGTGGTTTTGGTTGCTTGGTGTGAGCTGCCTTAGCCGAGGGAGGAGGAGCAGCTTTTCAAGGAAGCAGCCAGGGATGTGGGTGAAAGAACAGATACCCCTATTTTTGGTGGTAGCATTCTCTTTTGATTTAGCTATAACCTGTAAGTTCATTCTTGATGCTTTATGGATCTGGTATCAGTGGACTGTTGTCTGAAATCGTTAAATGACTTAATAGCACCTTTTAATGGGGTGCTTGTGGAGGACGACATATCCTGCTGGTATTTAGAAACTGGCATTCAAACCAAGTTAATGGGAACTGTGAGCTTGCTGCCCTTTTGAGCCTTTCCAAATGTTCTTCTTAATTCTTAAATATAAATCCATATAATGAAAGATGAATCATATATTTATGTAATACAAATTACACAGTTAAGCTTTTATTCCAAGAGGACTAACAAAAGGAAATTCTTCATATTATACAAAAACACAGAGAACATTTTTATTAATCTACAGTGGAGGGCTTGCAGATCAGTAGTAGTGGGTTAAACATGCTAAGACCATTTTTTAAGAAGGTCATAGGTAAAAGATGAACTTGCTGGTTCTGTGTACAGTTACTTGTCAAGAAAAATGCAACAGGTGCAAACATAGGCTGCCAATATATTCTACTGCACTACAGTTTTGAGGTTCTAAAAAATACATACAGATAATCATCTCTCACACTCCTGAGTTTCTTCTAACATTTTCAGTTTATTTGCAACCCTGCAAGAACTGTCAATATCTCATGGTTATTCCACTTCATATTTCTATTTTGGTATTTAGATCTCAAGAGACTCCTATAGATGGGCAGCCTCCAGCGTTACCACCCAAACAATTTAAAAAGAACAGTTGGAACCAAATTCATCATTCACACTCACAGCAAGAACTGGATAACCATATTAATGAAACATTTGATGTTCCCGCATCACCTGAGAAATCCACCGTAAGTTTTCTAATCCAGCTGAACCATTCTGTTTTTTATCAGAATGATGGTCCTATTTTACATGAGCTTGGTTCTGAAGCATTTCAGAGCTGCTGTGTTTGTGCATTACCCTGCAACATTACTGTCCCTTCACTGGCTCCTGCTGGTTTTAGTCTAGCTGCTGGAGTAGTGCTTTGTCAGTTGACAACAAATCACTGCATTGGGATGGTTATCCAAACTTTTTGAGCATTAGCTTTTCAGCACATGTAGAAATTTTTGCCTAACCTCTTCTTTAAGAAGTCATTTGCCATCAATTTTAAAGACATTTCAGATGTTTCATCTAGCTGTAGCTAAAAAGCTAAACCTGAAAATGCCTACCAGCTTCTAAAGTAGTTTTATCAGGAGAAGCTTCTTGAGTCTGTGGTTGCATTTCTCATCAGAATTTCCAAGAAAGAGACTATCAAGAGGCCTGTGACAGCAAATACAAAAACAAGAGCAAAAGTTCTTTTTCCATAATCAAGCATGTGTGAAATGAATAATAGTCAGTTGATTGTCTGAGGAGAGATCTCCCTGATCATTTTTGTGATTTTTGTTCTTCTAGAGGTTTTGCAGTGGTTCTAGATTTTATACTGATGTGAACAGTAAATAGGACAAGAAATATGTTGCAGGATGGGAAAACATACAGATGTAGCAAATACTGCGTAAACAGTTTTGTCAACCTCAGGCATTCAAAATTATGAGTCACCTCCCCAAACTGATATTTAGAAATGCCTTCATTTGTTTTTTTTTGCACCCTGAACTGTAAACCTAGGGTGTTCTGTTCTCTCAGGTCTTATAACAAAGTTGAGATTCCCATAAAACCCCTGTTTAATTTCATAGCTGGGGTTTTAATAAAAGACTCAAAAGTGAAAGTTTTACGTTTTTGATTGTTTTGGGAATGTTGTAAATTTTTTTGTTGTAATTAAAAATAATGAAACAGAATTTGTATCAGCCAATGCTTACCAGAGTCACATTAAAGTACTGTTCTGTTTTGAAAGATAACAGTACTTTAGTCATCAAGTTTTTCTGTCCTGCATTCAGTTATCTTTACCAAATTGACAAAAATAACTTTCACTTGTTTTTTTAACTCCTTTTAGTTCTGCAAAACCAACACAGCTGTGTGAACGAGATAGTTTTTTCTCTGTGCATTGTCAGTGTGATTGTTTGCTGTGCTCCAGTGGGACACATTTATGCAGTCTCACTGAAGGCTGCGCACTGTCGTAATTGAATATTTAATTTGGTCTGCTGATGACTTTTTATTTTGGGGATTGCAGAAGAAGGAACATAGCATGGCCGAAATTTTTGGAATGTTGTTTTGTTTCAAAATTGCTTTTCTGACCAGAATTCAGGTTCCTGCACTGCTAAAGTCTTCTCCTGTTCCATCTTAAATATTTTAGAGAAGACCCCTCACCATTTTGACTTCATAAAGCTATTGAATTTCCTTTGTCTGTTGCATGTATGGAAGGTCTGTGTTGAAAGGCAGTAGGACACATATAGGAATGACAACTTTTTACTCCATCTGCAGTCCCTAAGTATCCAGTCTGAGAATGTCAGAAGTACTTGAAAACAGGTGTGGTCAAAGTCCCTTCAGTCAAACACATTCATGATGGCATACAGTGCTCTCTGCACATTTACATTATAAACTTCTGCTCAAAATACATCTAAAAGCAGGAAATTAGCATTTCCTTTCTGTCTGGGGAATGCAGTGGCACAAAAGCTGCCAAATGTTGGAGGTGAGCACTTGGTTGATGCTCATTCTTTCTGATCTCCCACACCAGTGAGCATAGCCTGAAATGATTGGCATATGATCAGGCTTCCTAAGACACTTCCTTTTCATTAACATTTCTTATGCCATTACTTTCCCAATTTTTTCACTTTTTCACTACTATGAATGCATTTGCATTTGGCAAACTGTATTTTATTTTAACCAAGAACAGAAGACTTCTGCAACTGAGTTAACTTCTAATGAGCCAAGTTGTGCAGACTTCTTTAGCCTAGTGAAACTTCAGGTTCTGAACTTTCTAACAATAAAAATATTTGCTTTTCTAAGTTTGTTTCTTATTTTTCTGAGTATGAAACTTCTTGCTGTAACTGGTAACATTGAAAACTTCCTTGAAACACATTTCTTTTTTACTTTGCATTCTCACTGTAGGAACTATAGAAATACTAACTAATGTTCAGTCTGTGAAATAAATATGGAACCAACTGAAAATCACTTCAATGGCACTGAGTTTGTTTTTTTCAGATTAAAAAGGTAGCTAGTATTCCTCAGTTTATTTGCATTTCCTTTAGCAGTGTTGTTGTCATCCAAATAAAACCAAAAAGAAAGCAGCTAAAATTTTCAGAGTTGAATCAGTGCAGATAATATGTCACATCTCATACTCCACTAGACTGGAAATGGAGTAAGGGATATGGAACCAGGATTTCCTCGCTTACTACTGGCATATTGCTGTTAATAGAAACAAAAGGACCCCTTCAATTATCTTCCTTTTCATTGTGTTGCATTCTTATTGCAGCTCTTCACTGTGGTCTTAATTAAAATGATTTTAAGAAATTTCCGGTTGGTAAGCTGTTTTTATTAGTGTTTTGAAGCGAGTTAGTCTTTTCTAATATTCTTTCTTACTTTGAAGAAGTAAGACAGAACAGGCCTTTGCTTTGACAGAACAGGCCTTTAAATTAGTTAGGTCCAGGACTCTTAAATGTGTAATTTTTCCCTTTTATGCAAACCCAAGATGTTTGTGTTCTTGCGTGATATTTTCTCAATAAGCAATTATTTGAGAAGGAAACTGCAGAATTATGAGATACAATATCCTCAAAATCTAACTGTGAACAAAATATGTACTAACATAATGTAACTTTTGTCTGTTAGCCCAATGGTGGTGTCCCTCATGACAATCTTGTTATGATCAGAATGAAACCAGATGAAAATGGAAGGTTTGGCTTCAATGTAAAGGTAACAGTACATCTATTCCTTTTACGTTTATTAAGGTTATTTTATAATATTTGGGATTTCTTACTGATCTAATTTGTTTTTAAAGGGTGGATATGATCAGAAGATGCCGGTAATAGTGTCCAGGGTAGCTCCAGGAACACCTGTAAGTTATCAAAAAAGCAGACTTGGTAGCAATATCTGTGTATCTTGAAGGATATACTGAAAATAATAAATTATTTCCTAGCTGCCTATGAAAATTAGTTTTTGCTATAACATTATCAGAACAAAGCAAATTAACGTGCAGTAAGAATTTGATGGGGCTGTATAACATATGTTTTAAAGTTCTTCAATCCTCAAAAGTATTTTTTTCCAGCTGAAACAAAGTTTAATTTCTCTAAATTACAGGGCATTACAGATGCTCAGTAGGCACTGGTACTTGAGCTGTGCCATCCTAAAAATACTTTTACTTTACTGCTTTTTTTAGATATAGACATTCAGTAATTTCACATAAATTACTTATTGAAAGTGTGTTAAAAATAACTAAAATAGCAAATGTCTTACTTCAGTGACAGATGTAGCTGAGTAAAGCCAACATGTAGATTAAAACCAGACATTATGAATCATTCATCAGGTCTGATTGTGTGTTGTTACTGATGTTTAGTGACTATAAGAGTGTCTTCAAACTAGGCACAATATTTGTCAATTTATGGCTAGAAATACTGACCTGGTATTCAGCTGACTGGAGTCAGCTCTCTTGAAAGGTGTTAGAGAAGAGTTAACCATTTATTTTTTGCTTTTTTTTTTCTTACTCTTTGAAAGTATTGAAATGTTTGCCAAAATCATTGTTCTTATATCTTGTTAATTATTATCCCTGAAATATTTAATAACATGAATAATTTTGGCTTTAAACATTCATTCTGTCAGGAGAAGATAGTTGGCGCTGGCTTGTGCTCTTTCTTTTCTGCAATGATGTTTAGACTGTGATTATAATAACAATTTTTATCACCGGATTCCTCTCTCTGGGATTACTGGGAGTTGTGCATTGTTTTTTGCCATTACCATTGCAGTATTTCGGACCTGACGCGTTTAGGCCTGTGAAATTGATTCGGACACGGTTTTGCCATGTTTCTCCCCTCCCTTCAAAAATAAAAACATCCTGCTTTTTAATTGCCTATACAAAGGGTGATTCAAACAGAGGAGCTTTCTGCATCAGCTGAGGGGTAGAGTAACAGCTGCTGAAAGACTTGTTACAGTGCCAGTCACCTCCCAGCTGCAAATGGGAATGGCACTGCCTGTGTATTGTGTAACACTGGGATTTATCATTTGAATACAGTGCAGAAACCATAGCAACAGGGCTGTTAGGATTGGAGAGCCCAAGTATAGTTACTTTAAGTTGTTATTTTAAGGTAAGAAATTGGTAATGGCTTGTGTTACAGATGGTTCTGGTTTTTTCCCTCCACCTTGCAGGCTGATCTGTGTGTCCCTCGTTTGAATGAAGGGGACCAGGTTGTCCTGATTAACGGCAGGGACATAGCTGAGCATACCCACGACCAAGTTGTAATGTTTATTAAAGCTAGCTGTGAGAGACACTCAGGGGAACTTGTGCTCCTAGTTCGACCCAATGGTGAGTGACTTGTACATCATACTTAAAAATAAAAATCTACACCCCGCTTTCATTTTCTAACCTCCATTTTGTGTCCTGGGATGGCAGGTTTAACCTGTAAGAAATAACTCCCTTCCCTGAAAAGGAATTGCAACAGCACAGTGTATTGATACCGCAATCTAAGGAGCTGTGTATAACTAAGTGTTGCAAAATAATAAAAAAGTCAGACATCAACTATTTCTAACAGAGAGCTAATTTAAATTTTGTTCTTACTCATTGATAAAAATGTCCAGAAAGCTATATGGATATTAAATGTATTTTATAAGGTTATTATTACTCTCTTAAGGAAAATTTAAACCAACACAAACAAAAAACCCCTCACCAAATATTCAGTGTTTGGGTGACATTGGAGATCAATACATACAAAATCCTTCCATACATTTTTCAAACAATCCAAAACAATTGGTAACATTTCTACTTGAGGAGTTTTAGTAGAAGTGCTAAAATGCAGTCTAAAAAAAAAGCTTATGCAGTGTATTCACAAAATACACTGTTGGATCATAGCCAGCAGATGAGCACTGGATTTAATTCTGCTGCACTTCCTAAATACAGTGGAGCTGGAGAGGAAAAAGCAAAATGAAAAATATTGATGCTTAATTGGAATAATTGAAATTACTTTTGCAGAGTACCTCATCCACCTCATAAATTTTTTTTCCCTTTTTCACTAATTTGTACACCCCACTTATATGAACTGTCATTCTGTCTGTAAGTTCTCTTGCAGCTTTTGTGTGCTTACTTTCTTTTCAGACAAAATTATGAGTTTTGTTTGCACATTTTGTAAAACAAACTATCTTTCCCCTTGCATGTTGATTATCTTTGTATTCTGGATAAAAACATGTGAGTTGTACAAGTGAGGAGTTGCCAGTTTCCTTCTTTGTAGTGATGTAATAGAATTTAAAAACAGGCTTTTGAACAGCATATGTCTCTTATGTGTAGCAGAGGATGCATATTATTTCTGAGCTTATAGGCAAGGCACACATAGAGCATTGATAGCTTTATAATGCCATGTATTAAATGCAACTTTCTCAGGTGGTCTGCACATGTTGCCATAATTACTGAAGACTAAAATGAATTCTAAGTGAATTGTAAGTGAAATGTAAATGCAGCTGTAATGATATCAGAGGCATGATGTGAGAATCTGAGATTAGAGAGTTATATTACACAAGGCAGGGTATAATTTGAGTTTTGATCAAAATTTTAACAGTCAGTGATAGGCTTTCGCTTAAAATTACTATTACACCAAAGAAAAAAACAGTTTTATTGTGGATTGTAATGATCAGTAAAGGCTACCTGTCCTTGCTGATGGGGACTAAAATCAATGTGCTAACAAATGTGGATTTTTCTACAGGAGAAATGTGGTGTTTTTGCTATTTTAAATAAATGACTTACAGCTAACTTTAGTCAAACAGCATCTTCAGTCAGAGCATTCACACCTTTTCTTGTTCTAGCTGTCTACGATGTTGTGGAAGAGAAGCTGGAGAGCGAGCCTGATTTTCAGTACATCCCTGAGAAATCTCCACTTGATGGTGTCCATCAAGATGATAATGCTCTGAGGGAGTCCATGATCCAGTTAGCAGAGGGGCTTATCACTGGAACTGTCCTGGCTCAGTTTGATGTAAGTACTGTATTGCCTGGAGCTGGATGCAAGTTCCACATCTTTGGGGATAGCAATTATTTTAAACAAAGCAGGTTTCAGTTAAATTTCAGTACAGTCAGCATCTGTTAGCAAAACAATTGTCTTACACTCTCAAAAGAAAATAACCAAGGAAAAAATCAATCCTGTATTGTATGTGCAAATTAAGAATACCTAATCCTAGGTTTTAGTTTTATAAATAGCTTTATTGATTACTTACACTTTTTGTGGTTATCAGGGATATGCTAATAAAATATTTTCATAAAGATGAAGGCTGAAGAATGTCTACCAAAATATGTGTTCAGTACTCAGGCCTTCATTCCATACCTAAGTTGCTGTAGAAACTGAATGACACTGAGCTGTTGATATTCTGTGGGCATTCTCAATGAGGGAAGGTAAAATAACCAATGGGTAATACTGCCCTAATTTTAAAGGCTAATGTAACTGTGTATTTTATAAATAGTTGACTTCTATTGGCATATTTCAGAACCGTAGTGCATTTTCTGTGGGGCATTAAGCTACTGATAGCCATGGTCTTTCTTCAGCACTGACATGTGCCTTGGTGATACCCATCTTAAATGCATGAGATCAAGTGGCTTAAAGCAGGAAACAGTAGGTTTGTAAAACACAGCAGTGCAAATTCTGTGAATTCCTCACCAAATGGAGACTTAGCATTGTATTTTGCAACATATATCTATAAAATATATTTTATATACTAATCTTTAAGAACTTTGGTAAAATTTCCTTTTATATTTAGAAAGCAGATTTTTTTGTAAATTGTTTGAAATTCTGCTTTAATATAGGTTTTATTNTAGCAGGTTCAATGTGTAAAACTTTTTTAAACTTCTTTTCTCGAACCTGGATCGTTTTTTGTAGCGCAAGGGGGCAATGCATGACTAAGGCATGAAAGGGCAGGAACCTCTCAAAGGCAATTTTGTGCAGAAAAAGTGCAAGGTAACCAGCATTGGCTGTACAGTTATTGGAATACAGAAGGATGTCTGGAGAAAAAATCCAAAAATTCTGACTGAAAGAAGTGCAATGTAGGTAGATCCCTATACACAACATAATCTGCTTGCCCCAAGTGACCAAGTGGGATGTTAATATCAGTGAATTCACTTACCACTATACAATACTACTTTTTCTCTGGATCAGTGTTCTAGTGGAAGCTTGAAATTTAACATTCACTTTGTCTTTAAACAAATTTTGGCTACATCTTGGTCATTTTTAGTGATCCCAGAGCATAACTAAATTTATAGTGCTTTATTTTTGAACATATTTTTATGTTTGTTGAAGCTACTGTTGCTCCATAGTTTTTGTTCTAAAAAGCACCTCATTTTAGAACAAATTCTATTTAAGCAAATAATATAATAATGAGTCTATTGCATGTATTATGTTCTGACCATCAGCTTTGTCTTTTAGCAATTGTATAGGAAAAAGCCTGGAATGACAATGTCTTGTGCCAGATTACCTCAAAACATTTCCAAAAATAGATACAGAGACATTTCGCCTTGTAAGTATTGCTGTGTGTATATGTGCTCTAAAAGTATTTTACTGTGGTTACTAAATAAGTAACATCTTCCTAAAATATTTTTCAGATGATGCTACACGGGTTATTTTAAAAAGTAATGAAGATTACATCAATGCAAATTATATAAATGTGAGTAGTATTTTTCAGAAATGCTTCTGACACTAAGTAATTCTACAGGTTTTCAATGAAAAAATTGATTTAAAGAATCTGTCTTATAATTTAGTTCAGGATAGAATGGATACTAAACCTCTAGTTAGGTGATTTGAAATTTCCTGTATATGTATTTACTTCCTAATGTTTTGTGGCATGTCTTTTCATAAATGTTAAAGTCTAGCCCTGCATTCAATGTGAAAAAATGCAAATGGAAGCCAGCCCTCTCTGGAGCAATTAATTCTTCTTTTCTGATTACTTTTCTGACAGTTGAGTTCAACAACAGTAAAGTTTAATTTGGCATCAGTTTCTTTTGCATCTTGTTTTTTTCATTGTTAGTAACAGCAAAATTACAAATACTTATGTTAATGAAAAAAACCCAGATATTAAATTCCAAGATCTGTGTTTTAAAAGCTGGTGTCAAAAACCCTCAGAGCAAGAAATATTTGCACCTGAATTATTTGCCAATTGCTCTGTCATTTCTTTTTTCAACCATTAATCTTCATTATGGCAACTACATGACTGTCAGTTCATATGTTTTTGAATCTTTGTAGTAATTTTGCACATGAAACACTTAAAGAATTTTTAACTGTGCCAATTCATATTTGCTAGCCTTTAAGAAATAGAATTAATGTCATGGATGCTTTTAAAAAATAGTTGCTAAACTGTAAATGTCTGATACTTTTCATTTGCTGTAGGAATTGAAATAATGACTTTGTCTTCTCTTAGATGGAAATCCCTTCTTCCACAATAATAAACCAGTACATTGCTTGCCAAGGTCCATTACCGAACACTTGTCCTGATTTTTGGCAGATGACTTGGGAGCAAGGCTCTTCTATGGTTGTAATGTTAACAACTCAAGTAGAACGGGGCAGAGTAAGTAAAACATTTCCTTAAATACCACTTCCATAATCTTCTAAAAACCTGTTAGTGATTAGCCTTTAAAAGATGAGAGGAGTATATTGTGATGGCATATAATATGTCAAGGGGATAGTAGGAAGTGCTTTTAAACTAGAAAAGTGTAGGTAGAGTAGATACAAGGAAGAAATTTTTACAATGTGGGTGGTGAAATACTGGCACAAGTTGCTCAGAGAGGTGGTGAATGTCCATCTCTGGAAACACTGAAGGTCATGTTGGATGGGGCTCAGAGCAACTCAATCTAGGTGGAGAGGTCCCTGCTCATTGCAGAGGGTTGGAGTGGATGGTCTTTAAAGGTCCCTACCAACCAGAGCTGTTCTGTAACTGTTTTTCTTAAGAGCAGTGCATTCCTAGTTCTTCTGCAATGATGAATCTTAGATTTTAAACCTTCTGGTGCTGTTAATGCAGCTAATAGTTAAACTTTGTTCTGAAATGCACTTAACTCTTCATTTATTTCCTAAAATACTTTCAGTCTGCTTTGTTTGATCATTTATTGCTTAGTAGAAAGCATCTAGAATTTAGCTTCATAGAACATTTTTTTTTCCTCTAAACTTCAAATGAAGGAACCTCAAGAAGTTGCATCAGCTTTCATAGAGTACTTCTTTGATATGTAGTGAGATTAATTGTTAAGGCAGACTAACACAGCTTTGTAGCGTTAATATCCCATGCCTGAATGGCTGTCTTTTCAAGGATTTTCTTAAAACTTGAACTCTAAAATTTTCCATAAAATGTTATTCTGTTATAAAGATTTGTTAAATCATGTGAAATAATCATTGCCCTTTAATTTGTATATAGAATGTGGGAAAATAGAATACAAGTAATAGAGTAATTAAAGTTAAAATTAGTAAAAATAATTGTGTATGGTGCTGAGGTAAAAGGCCTCAGGTGTATTTTGTGGCCTGTTTGGTTTTGGTCTTGGTTTAACCTGTAGTTTCTCCTTAATAGCTTTGGATTTCATGCAGCTTTATCCTTTGGAGATAGGCAAAACAATCAAGTGTGGTCATACACACAGTGTAATTCCTGAGTTACTTGGTTTAGTCTGGAGCATTCACTGTAGCACTAGCTGGTTAAGTGTGTGGACAGAAATGACTGTCTGCAATAATAGTGTAGTGGAATTCCTCCATATCAGGATTTCTTTTGAAGATGGATTTATAGTGGGTTGTGGCTGTTCTGATCAACTTGAACTGTAGTTCTTCTGTCTGTATATATTCTGACTTTTTAACAACCATATATTTGCTGTGAGGTCAGGACTCTAAATAGAACTGAAATAATTGAAGAGAAGTTGCAGTGGTTTTAAACCATTTTTCAGTGACTCAGTGTTTGTGTGATGCTGCCTGCTTTCAAATAAACACGATTAGAGGGAATTTCAGTACAAGTGCCCTTTTACTTTTGAGTTTTCTTTGCAGATCTGCTAAGAACAGACTTGCAATAGCAGTTCTCTGAGGTTCCCCCACCCCTTCAATAATATTTGTGGAGTTCTTTGGAGAGCTGCTTAATATTGAAATAAAAGGACTTATCTGTCTTATACCCATAGGCAGACTCCCTGCTCTAAAGCTGATCATGAGGCTTCTGACATCACTATCCCACTGCATGCCGGGATGTCTCAGTGGAGCAGGAAGTCTGCAAATCTGGCTGCTCTTAAAGATTCGCCAGGTGGGTTGGAAATGCAAAAGTACACTTGAGCTGAAATGACCTCTGTAATTAGGCATTTAAACCATATATCAGAAAATCGTAGTGTTTGAAGTTTTCATTCACATTTGAGGACTTGACTGGGGAGTCTTTGAAGTCCACCATCTTCATCCCCCTATTTTCTGCATTAGCTTAGCAACTTTTTTGTTGCGTATTTCCCTTTTTTTTTTGTTTGTTCTTTTCCCATATAAATGTACTTTGAAAATATCAGATTAGGATTTTAGAGCTCAGAAACGTTTATAAAGCAGCATCTTTGTCACTCAAGTGTTAGAATGGAATATTTATAGATAAACTCTTTAAAAAATTTTAATGGAAGTTAAAGGCATCCATCTTCAGTTAAACTAACTGCAAGAGCTGGTGCATGTGTCCTCTGGGAAAGAGAAACAGGAAATCTCTGTGAAATCTTATTTTATAAACAGTAATTAGGTAACAGTCTATTTGGTAAGTAATTAAACAGTGATTACAAAATGATCAAAATAATCGCTAACAAATAAAGGTATAAAAACTAGAGAAAATGAAAATTATACTCTGAATTTAAACACAGGCATCTTTAAAAATGTGTTGACCTTAGGTTAAATGCCATCAGTACTGGCCAGAGCCATCAGGAAGCTCATCATATGGGAATTTTCAGATTACCTGCCATTCAGAAGAAGGAAATCCTGCTTATGTCTTTCGAGAAATGACATTGACGAATCTGGAGGTAAAATCTTGATATATTTTCATATCTTAATCTACAGAATCCTTGGACACTACCTATAACATACATAGATTTTCTTTTCAACTTGGTGGCCTATCCATGTAAATGGTACTTTCTTTCTAGAGCCCTCTAGAAAACTGCTCATTGACATGCACTTTCCTAGGAGAAATTCTGTCCATAGAATGATAACAAACCTTTCATAAACAAAAATATCACAGATTCATTTTTCATAATCATATTAATTGGATCACATGAAGGATATATTATTTATCCTAAAAGTTTTTGTTGGTGTCTTTCGTAACCTGGCCAAAGAAAAAGAGTAATAAAAGTTGAGAAACTTGTTATTCCCTTGATGTTTTCAGAATGTGAGATATTAGAGGTGTTTCATCATCACAACTGAAAGTCTTTGTAGAGGCAAACAGTTCTTATTCATTCCATCTTGAACAGTATGTGCAAGAAGATGGAAGATAAATCCTGCTGAGAGAAAGATTAATCTGGAGTGGTGACTACATGTAAACAAGGACCTTTTTGAACATGCATTGCATGATTTTCAGGGCATGTGTAGTTTTCAGAGCCTCCCCAGCCAGCATTTCAATTTCAGAAATGTTTGGAAATGAGTATCTGGAATTTAGTTCACATAGTTATTTCTTGCTGGTTCAGTTACTAGTTGAGAAGCCAGTTTTATAGAGCTGCCTTTTAGTCAATTTGCAGTTAAAATTCCTGCCCTGTGTCCTGTTGAGACAATTGCTCATCTGCTATCAGCCGTGGAATCTCTGTAAATGATTCAGTGCCTAAAGGCTATTTAAAGTGCAGTAGCTCCTCTTCTTTTGAAATTCGACTCTGATTGCCCAGGCTGTCCCCTCCCCTAACCAGAGGCCGATCGATTATATTTGTGATACCAGAGCAAGTGCCTGGAGGGAGTGGAAAACAAAAGTCATTGTGCCTTGTAGGTGTAGGAGGGTCAGATCAAGCCAAAATACTGCTGCTGTTCACACAGGGTCTGAAGGAAAGCCTTTATGTCTTATCTCCCCTCCCTACCCCACTTCTGTCCTTTGATCTTGTAAGATACTATCTCATTCTGTTAAATTTGGTTTGCTAAGAATATGACCACCTTCTTGTATATCTAGTGTTCAGTTAGATTGCTGGTATCCTTGAACTGCTTTGCTATTAGGTGCTCTGTAATTTTTTTCACCTGTTGAAGATGGAAGCATTTGTGGATTTCCTTTTTTACTTTTAAAAAAGAAAAAGAAAAGAAAAAAGTAATTGTAAAATCCAGGATGACCTATGGTTAACACTAATAAAGCACTGCTAGTTGCCTGAAGCCACTTTGGTTATGGGTACAAGTTGCTATAAATGTACTATTGTTTTGTTTTTTTTTGGCACTTTTTTTTAAATGGGACTTGAATTACCCTTGATTAAATTTCATGTTTCTGATTAGAAAGAGGAAAGCCGCCAGCTAACCCAAATCCAGTACATAGCATGGCCTGATCATGGGGTTCCTGATGATTCCAGCGATTTCCTCGATTTCGTGTGTCTTGTGCGAAAGAAGAGGGCTGGCAGAGAAGAACCTGTTGTTGTTCACTGCAGGTATCAAATTTTTTTCCAATTTTATTAAATCATCAAAGTGAACTTTTCATCATCAAATAGCTGTTTTGTGCTTTGTTCTTGAAATAAATATTTAATTGTATCTGCTTTGGGGATGACAGGAAAACTCAACCTTGAAATAAAACAAATATTTAATATGGTAATCACATTTCAATGAGCAAAATTTTGAATAGCAACATGTGTTGATCTGTGCAGGCATTTTGCTGAGATGTTTTGTTTTGTTTACAATTTAAATACTTGTGGTAACAATCTACATAATAATTCAGGGAAATGGCAAAAGATACATGAGGAATAGGTTCCTATTCTGCAAAGCTCTAGAGTAGCTGTGTAAATGATCCATAGTGGAAAATGCAGGTGATTTTTTAAAAGATCAGTAAAAAGACTTTTTCTCTCAAGTCTACAGTCTTGGGCTACATGGTATTTTGATACTTATATTAAGATTAGACATTTTTCTCAACAATTTACCTTTGTCATGAGTTAAAACAACTGTTGTTTAGATATTTACATACACATGAAATTTGAATTTTCTTGCGCAGTACTTTGCAGAATAGCATTCTCCATTCCTGTAGTGAATTTCAAGACCTTAATAATTTTAAAATACCTGATTAGCAAACTAGAATAATACCAGTTGTTTTCAAATGAACATGTGCTATCACAGTTCTTGGGGAACAGTTCTGTGAATAATATTTGACCTCTCAATTCTGAATACTTCCGAGAGAGTCAGTGCTGCTGAGTCAGGCATATATCATTCTTTTCAGAGACAAGCTGAGAAGTGTTAAGGGATAAAATAAATTTAAAGACTACAAGTAAACTAGACATTTATTGAGGGACATCAAAGAAAAAGAAAAATACAACTTGTGTATCAGAAATGGTATTTCATTAGTTCTGCTCTCAGGTTGTGTTTTATGCAGGTCAGGGTGAATCTTAATGACTAGGGAAGCGAGTACCAGAATGCCAGTGTCTTAACTGATACTGCTTCTTAGCTTTCATTATTGATACACTTTTGGTTAATATGGTTGTGAAAAGATGATGAAAATGGCAGAAAAATACACCCTCTATGACATAAACAGTGCAGAAACACTGGAACAACAACATTGGAGAGTAAGAACAGTTTCATTCATCTCAAGGAGGCACCAGTTCAGCTCCAATCTGATAATTTCAATGTGTAATTGAAACTTTATGAAAAATTTATGTTTCACAGAAGAAAATAGATGGATTATCACAGTTGAACATAATTTACTTAATTGGCCCAACTTGGTGGCTGTTGGGAAGTATAACCAAATTCCAGCAGGGAGTCAAGCAAAAGGAGCCCAGGTGTTCCTCCATATGGTGCATGCACTCTATTTTTAACATCTCTTCAGTATAAGAGGACAGGACATTAGTGCAACAAAATTTGTTTTCAAGACTAAGCCACCAGCTTTAGTGTGAGGAGTCCAAGTAGCTAATAGAAAATTGTTTTATTTTGTACAATAATAATAATAATTTAAAAACAAAATGGTCCAAACCCACAGGGATTATAAGGCAACAAAGACCTTAAGGAGTTGGAAAGGTTTTTGTTATATTGAGCTGCATAAACCACTAGTTTCTGATATTGTATCATGTGGTTTTTTTTTATCTTTACAAGGTCTTACTAGTTTTGTTGAACAGTTTCTAATTCTTGTTCTAGATGAGACGGGAACCACCCATCCTGTCTATGCCCTTTATGATTTTCCTGCCCTGTCTCAATGTTCTACTCCATCAGTCAGTGATTTTTTTTTTCTAAGCTGAAGAGTCCTATCCTACCTTATGTTTGTCATAGAGAAATTATGACATTTTCCATCGTTCTTGCCCTCTTAATCTTTTGAAATTGTAAAATGAGTCATTAGATTCTTTGACAGTTACTGTTTGTTTCTGCTTGGATATGATAAAGCATTCTGCATTTTAAGTTCTACACATATAAATTCTAGAAATATAAATACTACTGAGTCATTTTATATAACCAGCACATGTACATCTTATCTTAAAATTATGACATCACTGAAATAGAGAGTAGCTTTAATGCCACCTCCTGGACAAAGATTTAAATAGTAGTTTAGCCAGACTTAATTTGAAGTAACTCTTTAAAATCAGAACAAGTAACTTTTGAAGTTTAAAATGTTTATATTAATCACTTTAGATCCAAATACTTTGATTTATTGTATGAGTTAGGATGATGCTGGCATTTCAAAATATGTATTTGGCCCTATATTCCATTATGGGGAAACATTTGTTGTCTATTTCAAAAGTGCAACATTAATTGAAATATTTGAAACTGTTCATTGAATTCAAGGTTAAATATTCAGTCTTTAAGGCTTGCTACTTCTGGAAAAGCATGTATATATAAAACAAAGTAGGTGAGTCTTTAGATTTCTTTTATTTTTAAGGAAAAAAAAGTTTGTCTGTAAGCTCTCTTGATAATTTTGCCATTCTGAAATGCGTATGTTATAGTACTTCCTTGTCTTGAAAGGGATTGCTATCATGTATTCCTTTTAATAACAAGAAAACAGTCCCTATTGTCACCCTACAGAGGTTTCTAGTAATTGTTCTTTTACTTACTCAGAAATAAGAAGGTATTTATCACTTGAAGGACATTAATATGATTTTATTGGCCCAACATTCCACAAATCATCATTTCAGTAATGGTCCAACTGACACAATGTGTCCAGCATACACTCATGTTTTGTATCCTCTAGATGTTAGTGTGGCTTATAATGGGATCTTAACAAACATCTCTGTCAGTTCTACCCGGGGAATGGCTGGGTGAGGCAGTTCCTCTTGCAAGGAGTGGCAGTTCTGTACTGATGGGTTTTGCTCTGCTCAGGCAGGACAGAGGCTGCTTCCAGACACAGACACAAACAGTCCAATCCCTGCCCCAGCAGTATGGGAGTCATAATGATCAACCCTGAGAATCCAGGAGAAGGAAGGTCTTTAAGTATGAGCTGTACTCCAGACACTTGATTTCATTTTCCACTCTGTGTTTTTGTTGCTGTTCCAGTGCTGGGATTGGACGGACAGGGGTTCTGATCACGATGGAGACAGCGATGTGTCTCATTGAGTGCAATCAGCCTGTTTATCCTCTAGATATTGTAAGAACCATGAGAGATCAAAGAGCCATGATGATCCAAACACCTGTGAGTATCATCCCTGCTGTTCTGGTTGCAGAACAAAAATTTCCTATGATCCAGTCATACTGGATGGATTTTTAATGTACTTGTTGATCATATTGCAGAGATCACCTTTGCCCAGTGTAGCTGTAGCCTTGGCTCCAGGCAAAAATAAATCCTTAATGCTATTGGAAAGGAGCAATTCCTTAAATTTCTGCACAGAAAACTTGAAAAAATAGCAGCAGCTGTTTCAGTGATACCTGGCAAATAATGACAAAAAAGGTCAAATTTCAGCAGTGTAAAAATTGCTCAGAGAAGAAAGCAGGAGCCTAATTCCAGGTGTTAAGAATGGGAGTAGTATAAAAGAAAAAGACAGAAAGAGCCAAGACATGCAAGAAAAAACTTCAGTGATGAAATTCAGAGATTTTATGATGCTTTACTTGTAATGGAAACAAGCCTTAACTATGCCCTGTTAATGACTTAAAGGGAAATTATCAGAGAAATAATATTTGTAAAAACCAATGTAATTAAATCTCATGCAAGATGCATCAAAGCAATCCTAAGTACGCTTAGTCTAAGAAAAGTAACTTAATAAAGGATTCTTTTGGGACTTTCATGGCATTTGATATACCTTAAGATACCAGAAGTTTTCGTGCACCTGTAAGGTTTGGGTTTTGTGAGATAATTCATGTTTTATATTTCAGATTTGTAAGCATTTTAGAACAGATTTAGAAACTTGTTATTGTATTAATCAGGTATTGCTTATCTCTAAGAGCAGTTTGTGTTTACTTTTTTAGAAAGTACCCAAAAAGGATGAAAAGGTTGAGTTGTGTTGTCTTTCAGAAAAAAAAAAAGACTTGGATTTTTGGTTGTTCCAAACTTTGGATAGTTCCAGTTTTTATTATTTTTTGAAAGAGTAATCATGAGTAATTGGTGTAGTTTAACTCACAGTATAGAGCATTTAGAGAGAAAACATCTTGAGGGAGAAAAGGCACTAGATCCAGTATCAAATCACAATTACTTGAAGGTAGTTACTCACTGTAGTAATTTTAATGTCCCTACTGCTGTTCCTCTAAGAAAATTTGAATAAAACTTTTTTGTTCTTCAGAGAGTATTAAGGCTGACAAAAAGTATGTATGTGTCTCCATTTCTAGTTCATCAGTCATTCAGTGCTGCTGAATTCATGTTCCAGTACTCATGTTTCACTAAAAAGTTGTTGCATCCAGGTAACACAGGAAGGATGAGAAAGGTGATACATGAAAAATAGCAAAGAACGGCTCTTGCTGTTTGTGACAGTTCTTCAGGATGGATAGCTGTCTCTCTAACATATGTAGAGGAGGAGAAAGTGTTATTAGTAAAGGTAGGAGTTGCAGTGCTGAGGGTTCTAACTGCATTTTTTCACAGTATGTGCTCAATATAATCTGGTCTCCTCATTTTTCCTAGAAAACAAAAAATGTCAAGATTCAGTGCAAAGCAGGTGTTCAGTGCATCAGAGGGAGAAGGTCTAATGAAGGAGTTGGGTTTTTTAAGGTTTCCTGACCATCAGCCGTTCCCGTTCCCCCTGTGGCAGCCCGGAGCGGGGCTCGTGTGTGCCGAGCGGTTCGCTCGCTGTCCGCAGGGGGGCGCTGTGCCCGGCCAGCTCAGCCGCCCTCGGGGCGTGCTGGGGACGAACGTAGATTTACCCCAAAGGGAAGAAATGAACTGTTTCATATACACGCGACAGGACAGCAAATAATGGGTTTAGTGCTATATATGTTAATGCTCCCTTTTAAGGTCTGACATCACTGACAGTGCAGGTGCGCTGGAGTTCTAACCAGCATAGACACATTGAGCAGGATGCAGTGAGAGTTGTGGTGCTTTGCACTTAATTCGGTTTGTTTTCATTATATTCTAATTTGATTGCTATCGGGTTTTTTAACTATTATTTGAATAAAACAAACTGTTAGTCACCTCTGTGTATGCAGGTGCTGGACTTGGATGCATAGAAGAGTTAGACATTATATAATGTTAAGAAACAGGAGGTCTGGGTTTTTTAAACATGAAACAGTTTTCTTTTAACTCAGATTCTGACAGGGAGGTGCCAGTAGCATGCCTGAGTTAATGTAAGTATGGAAAAGTGCTTTGAAACTATGGCTTCTGAATCTAAGGGCAGGGAAACCTCAGGTCAGTGAAATTTCTGCAAGGAAATAAAGAGCAGAAAATTACTGAATAGGTGATGTTGTAATAATAATACTGGGGGTTTGGGTATGACTTTTGGTATATATTCCAAAGTGCCATTCATCCTATTCTTCTGTTGAGAAACAAAATGCTCTCATCTAAAGTTCCTTTTTGTATTATGTTTCCTAAACTAACTTTGAAGCACAGTTCTTGGCCTGTCAAGAGAATGGGGTGGGGAAATCTTAGAGGCCTGTTCTGTTTCCAAATGATTTTTTTCAATTGTATTTCTTTTCAATTTACTGAATCTACTTTCCTTTTCAGAGTCAGTACAGATTTGTATGTGAAGCTATTTTGAAGGTGTATGAAGAAGGATTTATTAAACCTTTACAAGCATCACTGCATAAGTAAAGAGCAAAAAACCCATGATATAAATTGAGGAATCCTGTCCTCTATAATGAACTGGCAACATTCTTTGTGCCATAATACTGCTTGCAGGAAATGATAGTGAAGTACAGCAAAGAATTGACAAAGGACTTTGAAAACTTCAGCACTGTTGCACTTTACGTTGAAACAAAATCAGTCTCTGAAACTCTTCTAACCTTCATCTGTTTGAAGACTTTATTTTCGTGATTTGCTCCGAACAAAGCATAAACTGAAAGAACTAATTGTGTTCAGGGTAATCTACGATATTTCATTGTAGTGCCATATACTGCGCTTCTGGTTGAATTGCTACAAACAAGGCTTGGAATTATTTCACTCTGTTTTACACCCATGTCTCTTAAAAAGAAAAACAAATGAAAAAATACACTAAGCCATGGTCTTTTTCCAGTGCTAGGTTTATTTACTATGTACAGACTCACAGTTTTGTTTTTTACAACATTAGCAATATTGCCAATACTAGATAGATACACACTGCCTACTGATGCAGCACACTGTCCTACACCCTTACTAGAGACCAGCTGGTTGTTAGAGGAGAGCTGGCATCTGTTAACCCAGCAGTAGCTGCATAATGCCCACTTACCAGCATCTTGTACAAAATAATAACAATAAAAATTTTAAAAAACCAACATATAAATAAACAGCATTTCTTTGGCACAGCTTGTGTGTCATACACTGGTGTATTCTGATTTGTGTGACTGCAGATTATGTGATGGGAACTAGTGCATGCATTATGTCTTAACCCCTTAAGTGCCTTGAGACTTACAGCGTACATCCAGTGAAAGGCACTCATGATTCCATGGGGGTGGTATTGTCCTGTCATATTTATCTTAATGGGTTCAGATTTTTAAAATGGCCCTTGGTGCTTGGAATATGTTACCACAAGGGGTCATGGAAATACCATTCCCTCTTTCGTTATACAAGTACCTGTGTGCTACTCACTGTAGCAAAAGCACCTCTGCCAACTAAATAAATAAATGAGCATTGTATGCTGCTGTGCTGTAATTATATGAAAAATCTGACACATTCCTTCATTCCTTCCAACTAGTAACTTACTAGCATCTAACTATGAAATGCTGGTAGGTCATTAGAAGCTGATACCTTGTTTTATCCTTTTATTGAGAATAGCTGTTTTACTCGATTAGACATAACTCTTTAATAGCACTGATAATTATGTTGAACTTACAACCAGATGTGATTTAATTCCATTACCTTCTAACTAACTTGTTAAGTCCTCATAGTTGATTTCAAGCCATGTTCGTACAGGTCTGCCTTTTATTTTATTTGTTTGGAGGGGAGAAGGGAGGAGAACACTATGAAGTTATCCCAGAACTTAATTTTAATTTCATAATGACCCCAGTCGCCTTATGTTATGCTTGTGCAAAATTGTTCCAGTTGGTATGGGTTGCTTCTTATTTAAGTAGGTAGAAGATTTGTAAGAAATGTCTGTCTGATACAGTATCTGAGCTCATTCTAAAGATACATAAGTGTCCCCATTTTTTAATATTTTTCTAGTATAGGAGAAACCAAGACAGAAGCAAGGTACCCAGTGTAATATACTGTAAGAAAAAAAAAACAGTCACTTATTTGACTGCCCTGTGACAGCATAATTTTGTGCCCTCTATTTAAAAGTTTTAATTTATTGTATTGGTTTCCTGAAAATGTTTATCCATTAAATTTTGTTGTAAGCTATATATATAGCATAGAATTAAAATGGAAAGTTCTACGCTAAATAATTTTTAACTATTGAAGAATTATATTGTATAATATACTTTGTTCTATGGACATTTGAAACAGATCAGCTATGAACTATTAAATGAAAAGGGATTCAGGCAACGTGAAATCCTGGTTTATGACTTAGTAATGAACAAGAACCACAATGCCAAATGGAAGATAGAGTTTTAAATATTTTTAGAAAACAAAAAAAATAATAGGAGGGCTGTGGCCCTGTTACTTATATTTCTAGATTTGACGCTTAAGTCAATGTTATCCCTCAGTGAAAAATAAATTTTACAATAATCTCTGGATCTGAACTGAACTGAAAAAAGAGTAATATGGTAGCTTTAATCTCAGTTATATTTTAGGCTATTTGCAACAAATAAAAATTCTTCTTTATAATTCTTTAACTTCCATATGATGAGGTTATTAGCTGAGTTGCTGGCTAGTTAGAAGGTTATATTGAATTCAGCACTTAATGTCCAAAAAGTAAAATAATTCATCCATTATACTGAAAGAAATTTTCTTCATAGTTGAGTTGAAAACAAAAATAGCATTTGCCCTGTTTTTCTGAGGGAAATCAGAAATGGAGTTTATAGCAGCATTATATAGCATTGGTATGTCACATATTTAAATATTCTTATGTAAAATTGCCATAGCAGTTCAAGTTCAAAAGTCCCATTTATACCACAATTAAGTGTGGGATATGTATCGGTCATCTGTCATTACTGGTTTGATTACAAACACAGGCAAGAATAATAGGTCTCTTCAAAATTTTCCTCTGCACTGACTTGTAGTTTATTAACTAGCTGCACTGGGGGAAAAATTGAAACAAAGTACCTATTCTTAATTAATTGGTCATCAGCAACATAGTGGCTTTTGGCTTCTCCAAAGCCGGGATAAAGGTAACCAAAAACTACTTGGGAAAGAGAATAGCGCTGAAGCCTTTCTGCACCATAAATCAGTCATTTAAATTTTTCTACCTGTTGTGGTATAAATGGCCTTTAAAATATTTTTTTATGGCCAAAAAAAGCAAAACTGCTTAATATTTTACTTTGGGTTATGAAGATCTGTATCATTCTTAAGAGTTTTTTAAAGAAGTTTTTGTATGTTTCATGCTGTACAAAACATGAATGTATCTTTCAGACATAATGACTTATAGATCTATATGTGATTGGTGTTATGACTGTTGGATTTTATGAATAATTATTTTCATACCATTTGATTAGGAAAAATGTTGGGTGGGTGTGGGAAAGAGTATGTTTCTAACACTTCCATGATACAAATCCAGTTAAAGAAAAAAAAAAAAAAGTAGTTTTCATTGTAAATAAGAGCAATATTACGACAATTTTGTGCCAATGTAAAATGTTAAGATTTTCGTTTTTACTTTTAGGTTCAGATTGAAAACTACCACTACCATCTCTTGTTTAAAATGGATTTGAAGGGGTTTTTTTAGTAGAAAGACATGGGGCTCTAGTGGGGGCTTTGAGTGTTTTTTGGGAGCATTTTTTATTTCTGCTAAATATGAAATAAGATACAGGTATTGTTTAATAAACCACCTACAGACTGTCAGCCAGTCCACTTTGAGAAATACTGCATTAGCTATCCCAGGTAACTGAGGACTGAAAATTTCATTTATCCTGAATTTGGAAGCATTTGGTATTTTCAATCACTTTTAGGCCTTAAGCAGTAAAATACTGCTTTTATGCATTTTATTTTTATCTGTTCTCTCCCAGTTACGAAAAATAGAACACCTGGGATTTTTTTCTCACTAGATTTAATGCTAGCTGACATTTCTTCCACGTTTCTCTGTTAAATCTCAAGAGCTTGTATGCCATACAGATAAAGCAATAACACTTCTTCAAAAATATCTGATTACAGTCTGGCACACCAGCTATTAAAGAAAGGGTGAGAAAGCAGTTGGGACATTAAGGAACATGAGGAGGTTGTTATGGAACTTGTGTAGCTGGCAACTTTCCGTGGAGACCTTCCAAAAAGCTTCATGGTACCTATGGAAGGGCCAAAATGCAGCAGATGTGCTGCAGTTGCACTGCCCAGGGAAACGGGACGAAGGGAAGGTCTGACAGGTCTGTTGGAGCTCCAGGTATGCTGTGGAGCTGAATTATGGGATATTTTTATGCTTATGCAGTGTGTGTGCAGGTATGTGCGCGATGTTTGGTGGCTCAGGGAATTAGCATGAGCCTGAAAAGCTCTACAGATCCACCAATTTCCAAGCAAAAGAAGGCTGTTGAATATATATGCTGTAGTTTTGACTGTAGAGTCACTGTGCAGGCAATCAGCAAGCCCCTCAGCCCTGAGGATTAAATGAATTATTTGGTCATGGTCCACATGAAAATTTTGCATGTTTGGACTTCCACCAAGTAGAGGAATGGTGTTCCCCAAATATCAGTTGCAGTCTTTTTGTAGCTCACATCTCAGGTCCCCAGTTTGCTGGGTTGGGTGTATTTGCCAATTTTAGTAACCATCTTTTGTCTTGAGACCGAAAAAGTTCTTTCCCATTGCTACTTCTAGTGCTAGGATCCAGTATGAAGATCTGGTAGAAACATACTCATTGATTACCTGTGGATCTTGCATGAATATGCAGGGATTTATAATTAGTGGTGATTGGGAAGCTGTTAGAAGGAGGAAATGGTTGGTTTGTTTCAGTGTAACTGTTCTGTCCAGTCTCTGTTATCCCACTGCACTTAGTCACTTGTTTGTTTAGAAGTCTGCAAAGAAGGCCAGTTCCTTATCACTGGATTTTACCTCTGTGCTTGTTATTCTCACAGGTGTCTATATTTTCATAGGGCTTCTCCTGCTACAAGTTTTGATCTGGTGCATAAGCTCTAAGTTCTGGCTACTGACTTTGGCATGTTTTGCTCATTGAGATCTCAATGGTAAAAAGGATAGATTAAATACTTTCTTTAAAAATATGCTGAAATATTCAATTTTAAAAATTTTGACATTTTGATTAGTAGCCTCATTTTAAAAAGCCACTAAAATATCTGATTCTGGTCTGCTGTAGCAAGAATGGTGGTTCACAGACTGGCTGGCAGCTTGTTGGTTGTGGTATTTCATATTTAGCAAGCTTACACGTTTTAAAGGATAATTTTTTTCAAAGTGTTTTGATGTTTGAATAGTAGCACTTTATCTCATGCTTACTACTGACTGAACTATTGGACAAAATAAATTGGGTTTGGAGAGAGATGCTTAATGGGTTTCTGTACAGAGATGATTTGGATTACACCCTGGTACGAATGCTTTCTGTTCCAACCATTTCTTGTTGATTGTTCATGTGTTTCTAAAGGAATTTTCAGAAAATAGATATTAATAAGATAATTCTATCATCTCAATTTTCCTGTTTTGATACGAATATGAAGCCTGCATTTGGGAAAAAAAAAAGGAAAAAAAAAGGTGCAAATAGAAACTTACAGGGTACTTGTAAATTTATCTGTGATCTCTCTCAGCTAGCTGCAATTTAGCTATGTTTACTGTAAATGTTTCTGCTAAGCATTATTTTTAACATTAGATCAATTACCTGGAAATCAGTATTCTTTTTTTTTTTTTTTACTTAACTTATTTGAATTTTGATAACTAAAGATAATGCACAACAAAGTTTAAGGAAGTTGTCACCCTTTTGCACCCAGGCCAGGGGCCTGAGACATGAGTGAAAGGGTTAAACAGTTTACGTTAAGCTGTTTTGTTCTTTAACTGGAATATATCCACAAGGACTAGGCTATAAATGATCCAGTGCAATTATCTCAGTACATTGGGGAACCACAGTAACAACCCATAATAACCTTACAGGAAAATTAAGGTAAGAGAGTGAAGGTTTTATCTTATCCAGTGTATCCAGATTTGTTTTCCATTTGGTTTGCTTCATTTACCAGTGATCCCATTTTAACCAGTCGATTTGGCAGGGCTGTTTGTAAGGTTTGGGGTTTTTTTTCTGTAACAGGTGCTATACTATGTGTAAATACAAAGGGAAGAGTATTATTTAGATCATTAACAATCAGATGGTGGCATTATTTTTGCCAGTTTCTTCTGATAATTAATTTGCATTTCCAGCTGTGGCTTCCAGTTGTCAAATTTCATCTCAGTTTCATCCTGCTGAATGATGGACTGCAAGTGCAGAGTAAATCATCTCAGAGTTGAACAGCTCTTGCATTGTTTAGACTAACTCTTGTGTATCTTTATTAATATTGGGGGGTTGCAAAGGTTCTTCCCATAAGTAGACTTCTGCCTATAAATTTGTTTAAAAGCACATGAGGGGGAGGGAAAAAACAAACCAACAACCTAAATGCACCATCTTGGCTAAGCAGCCAGGGCGGTTGGTGGAAAACGATGGAAACTTGAAATTGGTCAACACTGGACAATGTGAAAATAAATTCAGCTTTTGTCACTGCAGCTACTGTATGCTTTAAAGGGCCTTATGTATTTGTCCTCATTTTGATAAAATTCTTGCCATTAAAATTATACACTAACTTCTACCGAAAACCAGCAGTTCCCAGGATAAATATGCTAATTAACATTTAACAAGTCTTGTTTTAGTCTTAAGTAAATTTCATTCTATTATGTGAAAAAATGCTGTTATGCATATTTTGTGGATATATTTAATTTCAGTTGACAAATAGTTGTCTAGGTACAGACTTGAAAATATATATATAGTTTACTTGTGGATCTTAATTGTTTAATTGCAAAATAAAGATGTGCTTTAGTAATTTAAAGTTTAATATTTTTTTTGCGACTTTGTTGATACTGTACACACAGTTTTGCTGTGTCACATTTATGTGTCTGATGCCAGATAACGTTCACCTTGTATTTTCCTTCTTGACGCTGTATGACATAAATACACCCCTATGGATTGTGCATTAGAGGAGGTTGCAGATTATCAGGAATTAAGTTGTTTTGGTTAAAGCATCAGCCCAAGTTTTTGCCTGAAAATATATAAATACTGCAAGATTTGCTCTAATGGAACAATACCTTTTAAATTACCTTTTTTACAGTGAGTGTGTTGGAGATGGTGTTCAGTAGAGATAATAATCTGATCAAAAAACTGAGGATATGATGAACACTGATGTGAAGAACAAAAATTCCCAATGGAAGCTTGTGCTGAAGTATTTGCTGCCAAAATAGGGGATGTTCGAAACAAAAAAAGGGTAAAGATAATGAAACTACTTGGGAGGCAAAACAGAAATCTCAGGAGGGATGAGTGTCTGAGACCCCCCGTATGTTCTTAATTCCACTGATAAATACAGAACTTTAAAGTGAGGACAGGGTGTATGGATTTGAAGTACAAAAATATAAACTAGTGGGAAAGCACTTTAAGGAGAAAAACAGATGTAAGAAGAGGCTTTTCAATAGGAGGAGATTTGTTTAAACTGGAACAGGAAGACTGGATATAAGACAAGTGACAGGTTACACAGTTGAATGTGTACTGTACATACTTGGACTGTATCTGAGTAGCAAATAGCGAGGAAGCAGTAGACTGTAATTACAGGAAGAGTAGCAAGAGGGTGGTGTGAAGTAGAAATTGCAAAAATGAGCAATTAAGTTTTTGTGTGAGTGAAGCTACAGGGACATAATCTTAGTGCCAACATGGGAGCTTGTGAATGATTGAGTGGAAAGGAGCTCAATTTGAGGAATAGTTGAAGATGGTTAGAACATTTAGGGACAACATCCAAGAATCAGGGAATTCCCCACGATTCTTTGTCGTATAGGAGAATGTGAATGTGAATTGGTGTAGACTTAATAGCCAGGAGACTCCCATTTACCCAACAGATCTCCACTACAAACCAAGCATCTTTGATATGCAAACCATTGGTTAGTTGGTCTGAGAATTCATCAGAGATTTGCAAACCCTCAAGATAAATTATTTTTCCACATTAAATATATTGAGGTTTTGTATGGTTTCTTTGGGAACTTTATTGCAAGCTCCCACAGGTATTTCATGACAGGCTACTGAGAGCAAGCATAGTCCCTGCTCCTCTGATAAAAAGTAAATATCTAAATTCCCCCCCGTTTTGTAATTCACCTTTCTGAATAAATAAACAGGCACATGAATGTGAATCTCACCTTTCCTCAAAGCTGGCCCTGCTCCTCCCAGCGGCAGGAGAGTGGTTGTCAACAGACACTTAGAAAAATCAACCTGTTACTTCATCAGCAGATGGGGACAATTATCTATCAGCTTTTTTAGGTTTTCCCCCCATTTCAGTAAACCATCAAGGGAACTCGATGTATATTCAGGCACTGGAGCTGAGGTATTAACGCGGGTTTCATTATCCAATTCCACTGCCTGGCAGGGACTGACCGGGTGTCAGCCCGCGATTCAGAGCTGAGCATAAAAAATGTTGTGTTATCTTTGGCCCAAGTATCTGCTTTCCCAGGCTATTAGGTAGGCTGGATTCCCAGTTATCCTGGGATTTTGAGGGTGCCTGGAGCTCCTTTACTCCGAGCTTTGTCACTCTTAGCTGGCATTACACAGGAAGAGTTTATATTGCCTTTTCTGATGTTTTCCTCAAATACTGACTTGGACACAAATATTTATGTAATAAAAAAGCAGAGTAAAGTGCAGCCCTCTGTAATTGCTGCCGAGGAGCGGGGCTTGTGTCCCGGGCTGGAGTAACACGTAAGAAAAGCGATGGAAGCGCGGGACACCGGCACAGGCTGCGCGTCTGGATTTAAACTTTAAAATACAAACTGCGTTGGGTAGTCGCAGCCTTATTTCAGTGTATAAATATTAACAGTGGTCGTTTATAGACGGCTCTGTTTAATTTAAAACGCTGCTACCGCTGCTCTTTCAGGCACTGTTTAAAGATAAGATTTTCTTACAATTTTTATGGTTTAAGCGCGCATTTGCCTAAAGGTTCCAGTTACCGCTGGGCAGCCGAGGGCTGGTCACAGTCCTGGCCAAACCATCGAGGGGGAAACCTCCACGCCGCATTAGGAAAAACTTCAGAACTTTTGGGGAATAACCTGAAACGCGACCCGAAGGCTCAATTCCCAGGAGTGCCCCATCCCGGGGCCGCCCCCTCACCTCCGCTTCCCGCCGCGCCCCCTCGGGCCGCTCCGGGCTCCGCTGGCGCTGCCGCCCCCCC